>CAUYON010025607.1:0-46003 GCA_963573935.1 Arctocebus calabarensis | reverse complement strand
AGTATGGGTGGAGGGAGGGCAATTAGTGGGATCACACCTACGGTGCATCTTAGCAGGGTACTGGTGAAACTTATTAAATGTAGAGTATCAATGTCTTTATATAGTGATCAAGAAAATGCCATGAAGGCTATCTGTAACAGTAGATCAAAACATTTCTGAATGTATATGAATCGTGCCCTATGATTGCACCAATGTACAGAATTATGATTCAATAAAATTATAAAAAAAAAAACCCAGGCAGACGGTAAACATCTCAGTGCCCCTTAAGAGAACTGGGGTTTAGACGCCCTCACACAAAGGGCATTGAGGACCTGTCAACGAAGTAGCAGCAACCACGGGCAGATTGACATGGAGCCCGGCTAAGTAATTGCCTCTTTTTCCTAATCCCTCCTTTTTTCCCATGCCCACACCAGATGAATTGCAGGAAGAGCAAGGCGCAGAAGAGGGACACCCCAGAGGAGCCCACCGCACACGGTGTTCACTTCACACCCCTCAAGCCACAAACCTGGCAGGCCCCGGGGAAAGTGAAAAGCTCTGAAGGGTAAATGAAACCGATGCAATTTTAATATCTAAAAGCAAAGTTAAGGAGTCATCCCAAGATGTCCTTAAGGAGTCTGTGACCCAGCAGGGAAGGATTTTTTCATGTGGCACAATTGTGGGAGTGAGAGCTGAGAATGGAGAAAAATAAAACCATTTCCTCTTTGTACCCTACAGGGATGAGACAGTTCAATAAAACACTTGCATATGAATAAGCAAAGAGGAGAAAATAAAAATCATCTGTTATCTCACAAAGCGGCTATAACTAATATTAACCGAATTTCTTTTCAAAAATGCAATTACGGTGTATTCATTGTTTTTTGGCCTTTTATTCTCAGAAATATATTCTGAACATTTGTGCTTTTTATAAACGGGGTATGACAACCTAATTTTTAATAGCTTAGAATATTTTATCCTATGAGTTGATGATTTACTTAAGCAACGCATTTCAGCTTGCTTCCAACATTTTACCTTCATATACAATGTTTCAATGGACATCCTTAGAACTAATTCTGTGTACCTTAATTATTTCCTTAGGGTAAATCTCTGTAGTTGTTTTACCAAAACATATACATATTTTAAAGCCTTTCCTATATGCTGCCAATTCCCCTTCAGTTTTCACATCTACTGAAAGGCCACAAGAGTCTGTTTTTCCACATTTTAGTTTAAGCTGAGTAGTTTCCCTCTGTTGGTTTGCTTAATATCTATTTGTGGTATTTTTGAAAAATGCATTTTTTGGAACACTACTGAAAGCTGACATTTTTCATTGGTTTATTATTGGCTATTTATAAGACCTGTGCCACGCATTGCCTGTTTCTGTATTCTGTTCATTTTTCTACTCGTGTACAACTTTTCTTCTTATTTTGTAAAAGCTATTCATATATCCATCATATATATTGCAACCATTTTTAGACCACATATATCACAAATATGATTCCTAGTTTCTCATTATTTATGATGTTATTTACTGTGCTAAAGTTTTTAGATTTAACCACATAAAATTATTTTATGATTTATGCCAGAGGTCAGCAAACTTTTTCTCTAAAGGGTCAGTAAATACATGTTGTAGATTTTGCCAGCCAAATATTCTCTATTGCAACTACTCAACTCTGCAGAGCAAAATCAGCTGTGGACGTTATGTCAGTGAATGGCCATGGCTACATTCGAAATTCAGCAGTGGCCTCTCAGTAAGCCACTGGTGTCAAGTTTTATAAGTGTTCCTCCACCAGAAGGATATGTTATTTTTAATATTACCTTCTATTCTATATTCTATTCTTTTATGGGTTCTCTTTGAAATTTAATACATTCATAATTAATTTTGTTGATTGAATTTTTTTCTGAAATGGTTAGCCATCTGGTTCAATGCCATTTATTGAATAATCCAGCCTTTCCTGAGTGGAACTGCAAAATATGAACACACGCATATATACTTGGATTTGGAAAACTGTATTGATATTGGGTAGCTACTATCAGCCTTTCATTATTAGAGTTTTTCATATTTGGTAGTACAACTCCACCCCCCTCGTGCTCTTTATAAGTTTTTGTTGTTGATTTTCCCTTTTTTCCAAAATGTCCCTTAGACTCATTTTGTCAAATTCTAACACAAATCACATTGTATTAAAATATATATATACTATTTTATCCTGAACTATGGCTGAATGAAAGAAACAGCCTCAAAGTTTCTTTGACCTTCCCCCCGTCCCTGCCTCCTGTTTCCCAATCTTGTCCCTCTTCCAAAGCATAGGATGAAGCTGTTCTTGGAAGTTTCCTTTTCTACCTAGAAGCCAGATCTGAAGAGAGTGAAAATTAAACACCATACCTGGATCTGAGAATTTCTTCTGAAACTATTGTCCACTCTCTGTCCCACCCAATTTCCAATGAAAATTATTTACCATCTGTTGTCTGAGCATTAGGCACATTCATTTCCCCCTAAAAGTCATTTATGATCCCTCGAATGGCAACATTTCTCGAAGCTCCCCTTCTTCTCTAAAGAAGGGTATATAAGCATCTGTACCTCAATGGGTTATTGGGCAATCATTCCACCGCTCCCATTCTACCACACATTAGAATCAATTCATGTACCTGTTCACCTATTACTCTGCCTTTTTATCAGTTCATTTTTAGCAAACCTTCAGAGGGTGGAGGAGGAACCTTTTCTTCTTTGCCTCTCAGTATTTTGATTAGAATTGTATTACTCTAGAGATGAATTTTCAGAAAAATTGTCAATTTAAGATGGTGGTATGTACACAATAGACTGGAGGCTACTTTTCCATTAACTTTGGTCCCATTAACTGACTTTATAATCAACAAATGCAACTGAAGAAAAGTACTGCTTTATAATTGTGATCAAACATGATATTTCACTTGAAAATAAGATTAAGGTGCATAAAATTTTGAACTACTCCCACTAGTTTAACCTCCCCACAGTAGCCATGTATCACTACATTGGCTTCTGTCATCTTACTCTATACCTTCATAATTTTGATTCTTTCTTCTTGTTTTCTTTGTTTTCTGCTCTTTGACAATAACTGACGTTAATTCTGGTAATAATCATTTAGAAGTTATTTTTTATACAATTTACTCTCAGCTCAGCACCTGTAGTTCAGTGGCTAGGGTGCCAGCCACATATACCGGAGCTGGTAGGTTCGAACCCAGCCGGGCCCTGCCAAACAACAATGATAACTACAACAGAAAAAATAGCCGGGCGTTGTGGCAGGCGCCTGTAGTCCCAGCTACTTGGGAGGCTGAGGCAAGAAAATTGCTTGAACCCAAAAGTTTGAAGTTGCTGTAAGCTGTGATGCTATGGCACTCTACCGAGGGGGACGCAGTAAGACTGTCTCAAAAGAAAAAAAAAAACCCACAATTTGCACTTTCTTTATCTAATCTGTATGAATGTGGGGTGAAGTTATGTCATTCGATTCTCCCCTGTTTGAGACAAGGGATATAATACAGTCTTACATGATTGACCCTCACAACTGTCCCCAATCAAGCTTCTCGTGTTTTTATTAATACCATAATAAAGGATTTAAAATTTATCTTCTTCTTAAAAGTCACGTATCTTCTAATTTTAGACTAATTATTGACATTTTAATTTGATTCTATAATCCTATTTTACTATTCTACAGAGCTGTCCTAATAATATTCTGTAGCTATTTCATGAAGACTATGTGTTTCTGTGTTCTGTTGCAAAAGTCAAATTGTTTCCTGAGGTTTTCCTCTGGAATTGCTTAATTATCAAAAGTTTGCCATTCTTCTGAGCCTTCTAGATTCTGTTTCTGTCTCCTAGTTCTGTGGTATTTTTCACATGCCCCATTGTGACTTTTTTTTTTATTCATCTTAATTAGTCCTTGGTCCTGTATACTGACCTATGCTACTGGTAGAATACCCTTCTCCTATTTACAACAAAATGACAGGTTGATGTGCAAGTTAAGTAAAACGTAACTTTACACAGTTATAGATTTTGCAAGCTGGTCTCTTCTTCCTATCCCACCAGCTGGTTCTCTAGCATATTGATACTCTGAACTGACGTGTTACATGAAAAACTACAATTCTCAGCCTGCCCTGCTACTTAGGGTCTTCCTACAAAGATCCTATGTAATTCATGCCCTACCGCCCTATTGCCTGTGGATGTACACACTTCTCAAACTCAGGAGAAAAGAAAGAGAGATGCCTCAAGTTTCAGGGCTGGTTCAAATCCCGTATTTCCATGAATCTCTAATGACTGAAGCACAAAATATTTTCCTAGCCTTTTAAGAAGTTGTCTTTGGGTCCAAATTCAGTTCCTGTTGTCCTGGTGTTAATTTCAGTTTCTTTAAGTTTGGGTATTATATCACTCATCAGTCTTATTTTCCATGTTGAGAGCTTTATTCCCACCCCCCCCCCCCAGGTCTTCATTAGTGTTTTTGTTAGATATTGAGTGAAGCTTCCCTGGGAACTACTAGCCAGATGCCACTCTGAATAACAACAATAGCAGCAGCTAACATTTATTGAGCACTTACCATGTACCATCTATCCATTTTCTCATTTAATCAACACAACAATCCTCATTTAAGCCAGGTTACTCTCTGCTGAGGATATGGGATGCCTATAATGCACTTAAAATTATTTCCAACCTCTGAGGCTGTCTTGGATTCAAATAAATGTGGTATGCCATCCTTTTCTCTGATTTTCTAAATTTCCTAACCTTTTCAAGCCTGAATTGACCCTTCAGATGCCAGTTTTTCCTTCTTCCTTTGCATACTAATGCCATATAACCGCTGAGCTAATGTTGTAACTAATCTCTCATTTGATATATACACATGCCATTGATGTTTAATTAATGGGTTTTAGTAATCAAAGAGCTCTTAAAATTCTTTTTGTTGGGGAAATTATGTTTCAGATGCTTGAGTGACTATTTTACTTCTCTGTTATTTTTTAACTTTGTGGAAGAAAAGTCTTTTGTAAAAACACATGGGTCATATATACTGTCTGATACAGGATGTAAATGCTAAGAGTTGTAGAGAAATACTTTACATGAGCACCAAATTCACTAACGGAAAGTCACAGGAATGTTTAGAAGGTAAAATACCTGTACACAATTGCTACAGGTTAAATTTTCTGGAAAGCAGACTCAGAGGAGTGGAACTATGCCTGATGTGTTTAGGGAATGATCAATGCTCATAGAAAGAAGAAGTACGTAGCAGGATTGAGTAAAAGGAGAAGATGAGCAATAATGAAGGCTCAACAACAGCCTCAGCTAATCCCCTGGAAGAGCTCAGAGCCTTCAGACTTGTCCCAAAATATTCAGACTTGGCCAAAATATTCAGAAGTTTGTACTCCTTCATGAATTGGTAATTAGAAGGGGGCCACCTAGGAAGGGAATGGCCTTGGTGAGACCACTCTCTACAGCCTGAAACAATTTCTGAAGATGCTAACACTGAAGGATGATTGCTGACAGCTGGGACAGCCTCCATCAAAGGGAGATCTGGGCAGAGGAGAATCCCAGTATTCACCACCAAAATTCTCTCTGAAAAGTCAGTCATTTCAGAGATGACCAAACTGCATCTGTTCATTTCCAATTACTTTAAGGCTTGGCGTAATTTTGTAGTACTTTTTAAGTGCTAATAAAATAAAGATGTAGAGTGAATCATTGCTTTTCCATGGGACTTGACTGGTAATCACTAAATCCAAGAGCACTTAAGAAGGAGAGAGAACTGATTCCCCTGGGCACTCCATGACCTAGGCAAGTAAACTAGGATTTAACAAACATAATTTTACTTCATTAGTCCAACATCTCTTTGAGTTTACAGGTGAGAAAACAGAGACAGAAAAGCTTACCCACAATTGGTCAATGGTACACTTAGCACTGGACTGCCACAAAACTGTTAATCCGCCATGATGGGTCATCCTGACAAAGTGGCTCTGATGTCAAAGACATCTCACTCTTAGTTCTTGCAGCATTTTGGCAAACAGTGGCAAAGCCTATGGCCAGGGAGCCTGGGGCCAGAGCAGATGGTCTGGATGGTGCCCAGAATCACCCCAGGAGAAAACAAAGGGCTACCATGTTGTCCCTGGACAAAAGCATAAGGCAAGGCCTTCTTGGAAACCTCCAGCAAAGGATAATCTATTACATGTGTCCCTTCACAAGAGTCTTCAATGAGCCCAGCGTGTTGATGGGTCTTTCATCCCTTGAGGGAATTTATGTGACAGAACTCATCAATCAACCAATATATTCTGAGAGCATCTGCCACACGCTTGGGCAGTGGAGACACAAAGCGATTTAAGGACAGCATGTTACCATCAGGGAAGCTCTGGCTTCCCATTTCAAAATAGACCCAAATTCTTTGCCATGGTTTATAGTTCTTACCCTTATTGCCCCCAGTTTCTCAAATCTTATCCCCCTCCTTACTACCTTCACTTTAGCCATACTCATTTATTTTGCTGGCTATTCCATTTGTCTAGAATAATCTCCCAAAAATGTCTGCTTTATTCCCTTCCTCCAGATTTTGCCTCACATTTTTCTGTTTCAGATGGATTTTCCATTATTCCTGTAGCTAAAGTCATCCTCCATCACGAGTATATTTTCCCCATGGAAATTCTCACTTTATGAAGTTATCATCTATGATCATTTACTTGTTCATCATCAAGCTACATGGAAGTAAAAACCTTCTTTGCCCCCAGTTTTTAGAACAGTGCTTAACTGTTTTATTCAATTATTTCTTGAATGAATAAAGCAAGCAGGAGACCTAGGTTCCATTACAACTTCTACAAGCTATGTGAAACTGGCAAGATTGTTTAATCACTTTTTTTTCATTCAATCACTCTGATTGGAACCCTATTCACCTAGAGCAAAGGCTGCCAAACTGTGACCCACAGACCAAATATAGCCAGTTACCTATTTTTGTAAATGAAGTTTTATTGGAACACAGTCATGCTAAATCATTATGTATTGTCTATGACTACTTTCATGCTATTGTGTCAGAGTTGAGTGGTGTCACAGACACCATATGGCTCACAAAGCTTAAGATATTTATAATCTGGCCCTTTAGAGAAAAAGCCTAATGACCTGTGGACTAAAAGATGGTGATCATAATATCTATCCTGCGTTCTCCTCAGCATTTTGGTAAAGAGCTAATGAGAAGATGCACACGAGGTGAAAAATGCTACTCATGTAAGGGGTGAACTTTATTAGCTAGGAAGATGATTGCCATGAAGCCACTGCAATCAATCAACCAAACAATGATTATGTAAAATAAATGCACTGAATTATAGGAGTCAGACTAGTTTAAGAGGACTTCAGAGAAGTGTGAAATCATCCCTCTAGGCATAGGCCAGCATATTCTACCTGAATATCAGCCCAGCTTTAGAGTAAACACTGTCTCACAGAATGAAGGGAAAGAGGAGGCAGACACACCTGGGATCAAATGCTCTCTCTACCACTTTTCAGCTGTGGAACCTTGCCAACTTTACTGTCATGGTTCTCATCTGTGCGATGGGGGGTAGTACTCATTCCAGAGGATCGTTGTGAAGCTCAAATGAGATAAACCATGGAAAGAGAAATCCAGTTCATTGTCAATATCATTAATGGCAATTGCTGCCTTCAGCATCACCGTCATCATTTAGCTACCACTCCCATATTCTGAACTAATTATGTGGCTAAGGAAACAAGTTCGTATGCCTGTTGTTTTTAATCCATTCTTCCGTTTCTCTGTATTCATCTACTGTATCCGGGGCTGTACCACCTTTTTGCCATTTGGCCTTAGAACTGTTGCCTTCGTTCTAGCTTCTCCTCCCCTTATTCCCTACATTGAAGACGCTGTCATTTTTTGTCTCCTGGAATGAATCTCTGTGCTTAGGCCCCTTCCTTTAGGGTCAATGCCCTATATCACAGGCTTCCCAGCTTCTTTCTCAACTCCTGTGAGAGCCTTTCAGTTGGTACCATGACTCCAGGGAATTCCAGCCTCAGCCCATCCTACATACAACATCAGTGTTATCCTTTAAAATAACATCATGCAACTTCTCACTTTAAATGCTCTGGAGTTCTCCTATTGTGTGATTGTTGCATAAGACCCCTGTAAACTTGCCACCTGCCCATCTCTGGGGTCTCATCTTCTTCCACCTGTCCGCTGCTTGTCCTTGCCTGTGTCTGTATTTCAATCTTAAGCATCTAGTTTGTTTTCTCTCAGCCGACCTACAGAGCCAAGCATGAGGGAAAAAAATGCTTGTCGGTGTAAACTACTGAGATTGGGGAGGCATTTTTTATGCTGCATTATCTCAGCAGAAATCTGATTAATACATGACAGACATTATAACTGAATAAGCAGGTACTGAGCTAAAGCTTTATTCCCCTTAATATTACATCTATAGCATAATTTCACTCCCAAATAAAGTCGCAGCTTTAAAAAATTACAATAAAAATATATATAAGAGAGAAGAAAATCACATGTGCTGTCTTTGGGAAACATTTGCTCAATGTGTGTCTTATACACCCACAATTTAATCTCCATTAGCAGTGTCAATTTTCGTCTTTAAAAATATCAAGGTAAAGTGCTGAGGGACAGAAAGTATGACCGAAGAAAAATCAAAGAGACAGAAAAATTCAGAGAACTGACACTCAATAATAAATTTGAGAAGAGGTAACACAAAACGGGGCCAATTAAGATTAATGGAATGATTTGGGGGTGGGGTGAGGAAGCTCAGCAAGAGTCCACCGTGAATCATGCAAGCGTGTGACTAGGGGGCCCCCCAAATGGCAGGAAGAGTGAGAAGAGGGCAAAGATCAGCAACGCCTTGTATATTGATCTGAGCCAGGGGAGTGTGACCCAAGGGAGGCTAGTGTTGTGGCTGGGTAAAGAGTCCCTAGGTCAGAGGAGAACAGTGTTCCCAAGTAGAAGTAGCCAGTGAATTAATTCCCTTGAACATTATTTATCTTAATGGATGCTTGAAGATCATTTTGCCCACATTAGCTACTAAGGAGACTTGACCCTCAGAGAGAGGCATCATTGGGTCCATTAATTGTCCTGCTAATGGCCTGACCTCTTTGCCGCTGTCAAATACACAGTTCTTTCCCCTGATTGGCTTTGGAGTGCCCCGGCAGTAATTGCATGTTGCTTTTCTTACATTGATGCTAGAAAGGAAGGAAAGGAGGGAGGGGAGAGAATAAAGAGAAGGGAGGCAGAAAGAGCAAGATGTCATTCAGTCTTGGAAACTACTAACTAAAGCCCCCATATAAAGCACTGTTGGGACCCTGAAAATTACCCAGCAAGGTAAATGATGTCCTGTTAAGTTCCCAGGGCCACGTGTATGTACTCTGAATCACCTCTGATCTTCAGCCTGAATTAAGTAACTTGAAATGATCCAGGAGTTAGAACCCATATCTAATTTGTAGCCAAAATTCCTTGACTCCTTGCTGAGAAAAAGTATGCGGGAGGGGATAAAACCCACCAGTTATCATTAATCATCAAAAGAAAGGCATTGTTTCATTGAGCCTTTCTGGGTTAGGTCATGAGATCACCTAACAGCCCATGGTATGAAATGAGGAGTAAGTACCATGGCGAACAAATCTTTCAGCGATTCATTTCAACACAGACTGTGCGTGCAGGGGGTGATTGTAGAAATGGGTATTTTTCATTTCAATGCCCTAGTCTAGCATATAGACTTTTTATTTATTTATTTATTTATTGAGACAGAGTCTCACTATGTCACTCTCGGTAGAGAGCCATGGCCTCACAGCTCACAGCAACCCCTAACTCTTGGGCTTCAGCGATCCTCTTGCCTCAGCCTCCCAAGTAGCTGGGACTACAGGTGCCCGCCACAACAGCTGTCTACTTTTTGGTTGTAGTTGTCATTGTTGTTTGGCAGGCCCAGGCTGGGTTAGAACCTACCAACTCTGGTGTATATGGCTGGAGCCCTAGCTGCTGAGCTACAGGTGCCGAGCCACACATAGACTTTTTTTTTTTTAAGTTCAATTAGTATGGAATAAGATATAGACTGAATAGTCCATTTTAGAAAAGAGATTCCTTATTACTTGTAGTAGAAAAAAAAATTAATGGCAAAAATACACTAATTAATATATTTTAAAAGAAAAACATGCCCCAGTAGTCCAACAATTCCTAACAGAATAAGCAAGAAATAAATTTGGAGTGAAAGAATCATTGCCTTTCGTGGACATTAATTCTTATCTAAAATGAGCAGGACAGTCCAGAAAACGTCTAAGTTTCATCTTGGCTGTAAAGGGCCAAGATTTACAAGTCTGTGTCTGAACACACACTGAGAGAAAGACCTGCCTCCCGACTGAGTTTACTCCGAATCTGGCATTCCACTTCTACCCTCATGTCACTCCATTTAGTGGGAACTCCTCACTTCACTCACACCAATCTTCTTATTGGGAAATCCTTGGAAAGGCCAGGCCTCAATTCATTTTCACAGCTTAGCCACACTGTGTCCCTCATTTGGAATGCCACTCTTACTTAGACTACCCAAATTCTACTTTTCCTTTAATGCGCAGCTCCCCATCTACCTCTTGTATGAAGTTTTCCCCTAGATGAGCCTCAGCTCTTTCATATCTCTGTGTTAGTATCTGTATGATCTATAATGTGATTCTACAGAGTCCAACATGTAGTCCAGATGTTTCATTGACTTTAAGACGTTGGGCTATGCTGCCTAGGTTCTAGCGCCATCTACGTACACTCTAAGACCTTGGGCAGTTCATTAACCTCAATTAACCGCACTATGCCTCAGTAATACCACCCATAAGCTGAGGATAATAATGATATATAATTCTGAGGTTCTGTGCCACAGAACCATTTCTGACCAAACCATTTCAAGTAAATCCATTGAGAATATTTCAGAAAATGTGTTCAGTGTCATACAACATTAGCTTTACATAATACTTTTTTATTCTATTAAAACTTTTTTATTATTTAAATACATTCATGTTCATGTTTAAAATTTTAAAATACAGATACCCAAATAATTCATAATCTCACCACTTAGAGATAATCATTGCTTAAAAAAAATGTTGCACTTATTCTTCCTGATAACTTTACCCAAATTGTGGTGGTTTTAAAATATGTCCACATTTTCCACACGGCTCTCTTCAAAAGATGGAGCCTAATTCCCTTCCCACTGAGAGTGGGTCTGACTTATGGACTGGATTCTAGCTAATAGAAAGTGGCAGATTTTATGGTGTGTGATTTCTGAAATGAGGTCATTAAAAGTATTGCAGTTTTCAATCTCTCTTTCCGTCTCTCTCACTCTCCCACTTTGTCTCATCACTTTCTCTGGGGGAAGCCAACTGCCATATGGGGACATTCAAGCAACCCAATGGAGTGGCCCATATGGTGAAGAAATGAACCCTTCTGCCAAGAGCCATGTGAATGAGCCATCTTGGAAGCAGATCCTACAGCCCCAGTCAAGTCTTCAGAGATTGCAGATCTGGCCAAAATTCTCACTCCAGCCACATCAGAGACCCTGATTTGGAACCACCCAGTAAGGCTGTTCCTAAATTCCAGACAAACAGAAACTATGAGGTCATAAATTGCTTTAAGTCACTAAGTTTTGGGGTAATTTGTTAATTAGCAGTAAAAATTAATAAACATACACACATACTGTATGTATGTGTATATAGGTATATAAAGAGGGTGCTCAAAAATGTGTACACCTATAGATGTTATCAACTTTTCAAAGTTCAACTGAAGGTACTTTTGTTGTTGTTGTTGTTGTTGTTGTTGTAGTTTGGCAGGGGCCGGGTTTAAACCTGCCACCCTCGGTATATGAGGCTGGCGTCCTACTCGCTTAGCCACAGGCACCTCCCCCAACAAGATCTCTTAAAATGCGTATACATTTTAGGCACCCCCCCTTTACACACATACTTTATATACATACACAATATTTTTTAAAAATTGTGAAATATTTTATACACTTTTTGATTCTGAATAATTCAGTTTTAATGGATGATAACATATCACAAACCTCTTTCCCTATGTATTCTCAGTGATATTAATTTAAAAGGATCAGGACACGTACCTGGCCCCTGCCAAGGAGATAAAAAAACTACTTCGTATGACTTCTGGGAATATAAAATTTCTCTAAGAAGAGATAAAATCTACATTCTACAGTTTGAAATGAAGCTTAAATGCAGCCACTTCTATCACTGCTAGAAGGAGAAAACCAATTCTAAGTGATGTGCATTGTCTTCCTAGTAGTGGATTTTGTTACAGGAAGAAGGCCATGAAGGAGTGAGGTAGACACCACGACAGAACTGGGTGTGTCCACAGGTAGCTTGAGGCATGGTACAGGAGATTTGAATGAGGGAAGCTTTGGATTAGATGTTGTGAAAACTTTGAGAATTAATGAACTCTCCTAGAAGGAAAAGAAAATACCAAGGACCGTGGGCTGAGTCCTGGGTTTGTTCCCTATGTAGAAGGAAAGAAGAAAAAGAGAGGTCAAGAAAGAAAGCACAGAAAGAGACATCAACATGGATAGGGAGTACTGAGCAAACAAGGCCATTAAGAACCAAGAGAATGAGTGTCAGGAAAGTGAAAGGACAATGAGCATGGTTACAAATCTCAGAGGCTAGCAAAAGAAAAACCCGATAAAGGACCATTGGATTTTACAAAAATTCATTTCAGTACTGAATGGGATGAGCAAGAAGGAACGAGAACCAAATTAATGATTATATTTGGTTTGGTTTGGGGGTTTATTGCCTTTCTTCCAAGCAGACTCTGTGATAACTCCTAAGAAGGCTCCCCTATTCCTCTAGGCTGGGGTAGGTGCCACATTCCCATGAGTTCCTATAGCACCCTATGCTCCCCTCTCCTAGGATTAATCACATCACATGCTATACATAGTGATCCCATGTTTACCCATCTTTCCACCTCTAAAAATGGATGCTGCTCGAGAAATGGTAATGCTTGGTTCTCAGCTATACACATATCACCAGTACCTAGCACACTATCTGCCACATTGTACAAGCTCAGAGAATATTTGATGAATGAATGAGTAATGTGGAAATAAAAGGTAAAGGAGAACTCTTTTGTTGAGAGGTATGGCCATGAAAAAAGGAAAGTAGTAGAATTGTAGTCAGCATCAGCAAGAACTTCAAGGTCAAGTGAAGGGATGACCTTAGCCTGTTCCTAAAACCATCTAAGTTGGAAACTAAGGACACACCCAACTTCAAGTTTTGGACTCAGTCTTTAGATAAACTCAGCAACAGTCTCGGCCCTGGGAAGGCCAAAATACTCCAAAAAACTAAACACTGATAACATTTTTGGTATCTTCACATTTGTGAACCATCAGCCACCATGTGATGATGCTGATTACCCTCGTATTTAGTCAACAAAGCATTTGTGAAATGACCAAGACATCATCATGACTGATATCATCAGAGTATTACATTTGAATCCTAGTTGTGTCCCAGAGGTGAGCATTCTAGATTAAACTTGGAGTAAAAAATCTCCTCATGTACTGTATATATTGAAATTCTCTCAGACCACTGAAGTATAAATGCATATTTATCTTTGCAAAAGTTAAACACTGCTATAATTGATGACTTGAAAGCAGTTAATTTTATGTCCAAAAACAACTATTAAGAACTTTCAAGTAAATAAGTAGGGATGTAGATTGACAGTTTATAGCATATTAGTAGAATATTAGTTAATAAGTTTAAGAAGAACATTAATTCAAATTCAAGCCAATTAGTGTTTTATACAAATTTAAATTCAGTAATAATACCACAGCAAATAATAGAGATTATACTATAACACATATCTGCATTTTGGGTGATTATTTTCCTTGGTAGCTTTCGTAATATGAAATCAGAGAGCAGGTAAGACTGTTTCTGAAAATGTAAGACAGTTTCTTCCTCAAGCAATGCACCGAGCTTTATTTGGGGAGGATTACTTCAATTAAAGTGCATCTCCATGAACCAATATTTATGTCTAGAAGTTGAAGAAGAAATATCCTTAGCCTTAGTGGGGTGCTAGGAAAGAGAAAGAAAGGTTTAATAATCTAGTGGCAGCCCTACCTCCAGCAGAATCCTATACTGACAGACTAAGCCTCAAAATATCATGTTTATCCATCAACTTCATTGGAAAGTGAACAGCCATTTAATATCACAAATGTACGTTACAGTGACCGCACAAATAATCCAGCAGCTGACAGTACCTGAGAAAACATTGTCTCTCGTTGATACTATCAATGTCATAAAAGTGACTTTTTAATAATATTTTGATATATTTTCAGAGGTATGATTATAGCATAGAAGTTTATTTATAATGGGATTTTCAGCTTTGGCCTCAGCTTTCACTGAATGTGACTTTTCACTCCGGCCTTTCAGCGTTTGGCCAACATGAGTACTCAGTGTACTATAATAAAGACCTTGGGCCCGGCGGGAAACAGAGAGTCCCTGCAATGTGTAGAAGTGAATTGTGCCTCCACATTTCAACAGAATTCCTGAGAGGGTTCGGTGCTCCCACAGGAGATCTGGGGTTGATGGGCGGACACCCTACTCAAGGGAATAGTGAGGTGAGGTCTCCCTGACAGATGACATAAAGTATGGGACCTGGAGAGGGGGTATTCTGATGGGAAGGCATATTTTGTGTCCTCAACAAACCAAGCAAGTGATGAGAAGAATCACAAAAAAGAGAACCCTCTAGTCCTATGGTATCAAAAATAAACTGCCTTCTTTTACATGGCTCAAGTCAAGCCCTCTTCACCCCAGATTTCTCTTAAGAGCAAATACTTATCGGCATGGAAATTGGAGATGCCTGGGCATGGGCTGACAAACGCAGGCATTATTAAGCATAGCAGTGGAGGTGCTGTGTGGCTACAGGGATCAGAATCCCTGGGGTCACCAAGATGCCAGGCAGAGCTGACATTGCATGCCTGGGTCCTGCCCTGATGGCCACTTGCCAGCCTGTCTTGCTCAGTGTGGGGCTCAGCTGTCCAGACCCCTAATTGCTTACCAGCTGCTTAATCCTCCCCATTGTTCACAGAGATTTGAAGCAGAATAAAAATCACCTTCCAATTCCTTAGCTAGTCTAAATTGTTCCCGATAGTTCTTGAATTTATCTGGGTGTTTATTGTACATGTAACAGGAAAAAAAACTGATGTGTAAGAGTCCCTGAAATTACCATAGATCGAGATGGTTAAAAGTATGAAATATAGGGTAGCGCCTGTGGGGCTCAAAGGAGTAGGGTACTGGCCCCATATGCTGGAGTTGGTGGGTTCAAATGCAGCCCCGGCCAAAAACTGCAAAAAAAAAATATATATATATATGAAATATAGATTTCGCAGAATTTGAAATCTTAATTCTTTTGGCTTTTTTTTTTTACACAGAGCCTCAAGCTGTCACCCTGGGTAGAGTGCTATGGCATCACAGCTCATAGCAACCTCCAACTCCTGGGCTCAAGTGAGTCTCCTGCCTCTGCCTCCCAAGTAGCTGGGACTACAGGCGCCCACCACAACGCCTGGCCATTTTTTCATTGCAGCCATCATGGTCGTTTGGCGGGCCGGGCTGAATTCAAACCCGCCAGCTCAGGCGTATGTGGCTGGAGCCTCAGCTGCTTGAGCCACAGGCGCCGAGCCTATTTTAGCTCTTTGACCTTGGACAAGTTATTAGATCTTCTTGAGTACTAGTTTTCCTCATTTGTAAAATAAGATTAAAAGTCTGACAGGACCAATGAACTCAATCACTTTTTTAGCTGGAATGTTCAAATCTCCTCAACCATCTGGTTATTCATTTGTCCTCACCAACTTTGTTGAGGTCTTTGTTCTCCTGAAAGAAAAAATCCAATGTTGAGGAAGGAGGTCAATTTGGGCATAAACTTTGTTCTCTCTGGATTCAATTTTCAGGGAAATTAGGAAGTCTTCTGGGGCCGATTACAAGGAAAGCCAACGTGCTACCAGGAAAGACCACCTCTCAAAAGAAAGCAAAGGCCAACCAGTTGAACTAAAGACCAATTAAAATATTCCAAATATTTTAAATACATTTTGCTGTGTTAAATGACTGAAAGAATATATTATCATAGTATTTACAAATTTGAAGATTTGTGAGGGTTTAGGGATGTAGCTTTCTCAAATATCAGTGGCTTACTGTGTTATCATATAGATCCTTTCTATTCTTTTAAACAATATTTAAGATGGCTCCCAAACTCTGGGGTATCAAGATACATATGTAAACTACTAAAGCCAACTAAAATCCATAGCAAATAATGAGTTATTTACTTAGATTTTCTGGACGGGGTATTTCCATTAGGTTATATTAAAACAGCATCTACCTAAGCAGGGGGATTTATTTATGTATTCAATAAATATTTATTGAGGGCTTCCTGTCAGTATAAGTACTAAATAAATAGTGTGCTTAGGCAGGAGGGTCATAAAGACAGAGAGATATAAACCCTACTTTCAGGTTATTTGAACTTTAGTTTGCCTAAAAATAAAAACCATCATTCCCATTTCTATAATACTTTACAGTTTTCAAAGAGTTGTAACACCTATTTCCATTTCATTTTCAAAGATTCCTGTAAAACAATTACTGTTAACTCCATTTTGAAGATGAGGAAACTGAGGTTCAAGAAGTAAAGACATTTTTCAAAGTCAGTACATACTCATAATCACAATTCAAACCCAGGTATTTGGACTGTAGATTTCATACTCTCATTTACCATGGCCGCATCTTGAAAAAGAGACTCCACTTCAAGGTATGAGTGAAGAGGCAGAGTATTTTTTTTTTCCTGAATTTGCCATGAGGCCCTACAATCTACTTGGCCCTGTCAAAAACAACACTAATAGAAGAATCCGTGGAAAAAGACTTGTTTCCTACTTTCCCAAGGCTTGCAAATTAACTGAATGTTAAGAAGAATGTGAAAAAAATTAAGAAGTGATAAGAAGACTTGAACTACAATCAAAGAGGTGGTAACACACGCTTATAATGACATGACCTTGTCCTGGGGCTCCTTGTCATTGGAGCTTACAGTATCTGTTCTATTCAGCATTATATGTCCCAGTGCCTGCCACAAGGCCTGGAACATAGTAGGTATATATAATCAATAAAAATCTGTTGTATAAGAAAAAGATGGACCAATGAGAGCAAATAAATAGCTACAAAATGCACCTTAGTATATATTGCAACTTCAAATGTGATAAGGAAGGAATCACAAAGCAATAGGAATTAGATGTTTTCTTTAGTGCAGGGAGTTTGAAAATTTAACTATGTATTTAAAGAAAATCAAATTAGAGCTCAATCTCATAATCTCATAATGTCAAGTAAATCCCAGATAAACCAAAGTCAAATGTTAAGAACAAAATTAATTTTTAAAGGCAGAAACTATAAACGACAAGTTCATTGATTTCTGACTGGCAAAAGATTTCTAAGTTTAAAAATAATGTAAGAAATGATAATGTAAATAGGTAATAACATGATTACATAAAAAGAAGATTTGGGCTAATCTCATTGGAGTGAGGTGATAGCTCAGATTGTTTTTGATTTTCCCTTCTCTGATGATTAGGGACATTGAGCATTTTTGTATGTGATAGTTCGCCATTCCTGTATCATATTCACAGAAGTTTCTATTCAAGTCTCTTACCCACTTATAAATGGGATTGCTCTTTTCTTGTTGACTAATTTGATTTCTCTGTAGATTCTAGTTATGAGCCCTTTGTCAGATATGTACCATGCAAATATCTTCTCACTTGAACCTTACCTTAGAATTGAAAGCAATGTAAGCGAAACATCTGTACCCTCATATTAATTTGTAATAAAAAATTTTTAAAAACATAAAAAAAAGATGACTTGGTTCTTGGCTTAAAACATTTAAATATCCAAGGACACCATGAACATCAGCAAACTAGACATAGAAGGAGCAGATCTCAAAATTACAAAAGCCATATATGGCAAGACCACAACCAAAATCACACTGACTGGGGAAAAGCTGAAAACACTCCCACAAAGAACTGGAACAAGATGAAGATGCCCATTGTCACCACTTCTATTCAACATAGTGCTGGAAGTCCTAGCTAGAACAACCAGGCAAGAGAAAGAAATTATAGGTATACAAATCAGGAAAGAGGAGGCAAACTATTGCTTTTAGGAACAATATGATCCTTTACCTAAAACCCCAAAGGTTGCAGCAAGAGACTCCTGGAAGTGATAAAATCCACAAAATCTCAGTGTACAAAATCAATGTATACAAATCAGTAGCATATCTACATGCTAATAACAGTCAAGCTGAGAGTCAAATCAATAGCTCAATGCCACTCACAATAGCTACAAAGAAAACAAAACACCTAGGAATATACTTAACTAAGGAGATAAAAGATCTCTACAAAGAAAACTATAAAACACTAAAAAAAAAAAATTGCAGAGAATAGAAACAAATGAAGAAACATATCAAGCTTATGGATCAGTAGCATCAACATTGTTAAAATGTCCATGCTACCCAAAGTGATTTACACATTCAGTGCGTCTTCATCAAAATACCAATGTCATATTTCACAGATCTAGAAAAAATAATACTATGCTTTGTTTGGAACCAGAAAAGAGCCCAAATAGCCAAGGCAATCATAAGCAAAAGGAACTAGTCTGGAGGCATAACATTACCAGTCTATAGGCTACACTACAAGGATATAGTAAACCAAAACAGCATGGTACTGGCACAAAAATAGAGACATAAGCCAATGGAAAGGAATAGAAAACTCAGATATAAAACCATCTACATACAGTGAACTGATCTTTTAAAAGTAAACAAAAATATATACCGGGGAAAAGAATCCCTATTCATTAAACAGTGCTGGGAAAATTGGATAGCCACATGCACAGAAATGAAACAGGATCTGTATAACTCAGCACTCACAAAAATTAATTCAAAATGGATAAATGACTTAAATGTAAGGTATACAACCATAACCATAAGAATTTGAAAAGAAAATGTTGGAGAAACAATTCTAGATATTGGCCTAAGCAAAGAGTTTATGAAAAAGAACACAATGATAATCATAGCCACAAAATAAATGAATGAATGAATGAAGAGGACTTGATTAAATAAAAAAGCTTCTGCACAGCTAAAGAAATAATCAATAGAGCAAATAAACAACCTACAGAATAGGAGAATATATTAGCAATCTATACATTTGATAAAGGGCTTATAACTGGAATCTACAAAGAACTAAAAGAAACCAGTAAGAAGAAAGTCAAACAACCCCACCAAAATGTGGGAAAAGAATGAACAGAATCTTTTCAAAAGAAGATAGATAGCTAGCTCGATGGCTCAGAATCTTTTTCAAAAGAAGATAGATAGTAAGCTCAATGCTAATGTTATCTTAGCATTCCAGGAGGCCAAGACTGAAGAATTGCTTGAGCTCAAGAGTTCAAGACCAGCCTGAGGAACAGTGTGACCCATATCTCTACTAAAAATAGAAAAACTACCCGAGCATTGTGGTGGCCACCTTGGGAAGCTGAAGCAAGAGAAGTGCTTGAGCCCAAGAGTTTGAGGTTGTTGTGAGCTATGACACCACCACACTCTGCCCAGGGCAATGGAGAGAGACTTAACTTGAGACACAAGTTAAAAAGTGGGGGAAATATCCAACAAACATATGAAAATATACTAAACATCACTAACCATGAGGGAAATATAAATTAAAATCACAATGAGATATCACCTTGTGCCTATTAGAATGGCTTTTATTAAAATGTCCAAAAATAGGCCAGGCATGGTGGCTCATGCCTGTAATCCTAGCACTTTGAGAGGCCAAGGCAGGTGGATTGCTTGAGCTCATGAGTTTGAGACCAGCCAAAAGAAAAAGAAGTGAGACCCCTGTCTCTACTAAAAATAGAAAAACTGAGGCAAGAGGATCTTGTTAGCATGAGTTGGAGGTTGCTGTGAGCTATGATGCCACAGCACTCTACCCAGGGTGACAGCTTAAGACTGTCTCCAAAAAAAAAAAAAAAAGTCCTAAAAGTTATATATCCTGGTATAGATGCAAAGAGGAAAGAACGCTTCTACCCTATTGGTGGAACTGCACATTAATGAAACCTCTATGGAAAACAATATGGAGACTTCTCAAAGAACTAAAAGTAGACCTACCATTTACTCCAGCAATCCCACTACTGGGTATATACCCATAGGAAAAGAAGTCATTTTATCAAAAAGACACCTGTACTCAAATGTTTATTACAGCACATTTCACCATTTCAAAGATGTGAAATCAACACAAGTGCCCATGGATTCATGAGTGGATTAACAACATGTGGTGAATGTATACCCTGGACGACTACGCGACTATAAAGAAGGATGACTTAATGCTTTTCACAACAATTTGGATGGAACTTGAAACCATTATCTTAAGTGAAGTATCTAGAGAATGGAAAAACAAACATCACATGTACTTACTACTCAATTGCAACTAACTGAAGAGCATGCATGTGCTTACAGGGAAGTAATACTTAAATCAAGCATGGGGGAAGGAAAGGAAAGGATGGGCAAAAACCTACCTAACAGGACAATGAACACTATCTGGGTGACAGATGTACTTATAACCATGACTCAAGCATTATAAAGTGATCCATGTAACCAAATATATTTTGTATTCCAATAATACTCTTAAATAAAATAAATAAATAAGTAAATGAGAAAAATAAATCTTAGTCCCTTGACATATTAAAAAATATAGAAAAAGTATGGAAAAAGCCGTCCCTTAAGATATACAAAGATAGTAACCCAACAAGAAAAACATAAACACACTTAGAAAAATGGTCAATGGGCATAAGAAACTTATTCATAGAAGAAAGAAAAATAGAAGACAGCTCAGTCAACATTCAACCTCACTGCTAATCAAAGAAAAGTAAAGAACAGTGAAAAATTTTACGTATTACATTTGTAGAACTTAATATTATAATGCTGACTATTGTCGATGGCATGATGAAATAGCTGTCTCATAAACAGGAGGTAGAAATTAAAGTGGTACAAACCTTCTAGAAAGCAATTCACTATGGTTATCAAGATTATTATTTTTTTTTTGAGATAAAGTCTCACTATGTCACCCTTGGTAGAGTGCTGTGTTGTCACAGCTCACAGCAACCTCCAACTCTTGGGCTTAAGCGATTCTCTTGCTTCAGCCTCCCGAGTAGCTGGGACTACAGGCGTCTGCCACAACACCTGGCTAATTTTTGGTTGCAGTTGTCATTGCTGTTTAGGAGGCCGGGGGCAGGCTTGAACCCGCCAGCTTCGGTGTATGTGGCCGGCATCCTACTCACTGAGCTATGGGCACCGAGCCTCAATATTATTTTTAATATGTATAAACTTTTAACCAATAATGCTGCTTCTATAAAATCATCCTAAGGAAATAATCAAAGATGCAAAAAGTTGTACATACAATGAAGTTTGTTGTAGGTTTCATGGTAATAGTGAAACAGGTATAAACAACATAAATACTCAACAACAGAGAATTGTTAGTCATATCATTCATAAGGTGGAATGCTGTCATTAGAAATCAGATTTTAGATTAATATTTACTGAAATATAAAATATTTTGTATGTCAAAAAGTTATAAAAACTAGGTTCGGCACCTGTGGCTCAATGGGCTAAGGCACCAGCCACGTACACCTGAGCTAGCAGGTTTGAATCCAGCCCGGGACCACCAAACAACAATGACAGCTGCAACCAAAAAATGGCCGGGCGTTGTGGTGGGCGCCTGTAGTCCCAGTTACTTGGGAGGCAGAGGCAGGAGACTCGCTTGAGCCCAGGAATTGGAGGTTGCTGTGAGCTGTGATGTCACAGCACTCTATCCAGGGTGACAGCTTGAGGCTCTGTTTCAAAAAAAAAAAAAAGGTATAAAAACTAGAGTACAAAATAGTACTATACTATGATACTATTATTTTTAGAGATAAAAAGAAAAAAAAGGAAAAGGAAGAAAAGAAAATGAGACAATGAGAGGACAGAGGAAGGCAGAAGGGAAAAAAAGCAAAAATAATGGAATATAAAACTGTTGAGATTTTGTTGGTATCTCAAGACAATGACATCATAAGAAATTTCTTGTTTGTGATTGGAAAACATTATTCATTTAAGACTGCAAAGAATACCCAGAAATCTCTAGGCAGTAGAATTATAAATATTCTCCATTTTCTTCTTGTATGAGAATACTCACAGCATATAAAAATACTTCTTATATTTCTCAATATTTTTACAGAAAGCATTAATTATTTATATTTAAATAAAAAGTTCTTTTTTCACACAAAGAAGATGTGAGCATCTCTTATGTGGAATGTTTTGTTTTCAATATGAACCCCGTATTATTTGTACAATATGATGAAATATATTTTTAATAATGAAGATCTGGTATGAATAATCTAGCATAGATGAAGAATTCAAAATGGGTATGAATTTGGCAGTGAGTCCCAGGAATCAAGTACCCTATCAGTCCCTTCTAGAAGGAAATTGTGACAGAAATGAAAACTTATTCCCCTTATTTTCTGCTCAGCTTCCCTGGCAGCCTGTGGGATGGGCAAGGCTTAGCTGTAAGCGCATCCTTGTGATAAGAATTTGAGGGAGTGAGGAACAATAGCTGGGGCGTGCCTGAGTGGAGAGGTCTTAAGAGCAGTATTTACAGGGTTGGCACACATTTTTTCAGGATCCTACAAGTTAAAGAAAAAAAAGGTTGCTGTAAATAATCTGTTTATTTCTCCTTTGTTTGAAACTTAAATAATGTTGAACAACTTTCCAACAAATAATATTTAAAAATAACATTGGATGACATTTATTGAGTGCTTGCCCTATGCCAAGCACTGTATTAAATTTTGATCATACATTATTTCTTTTAATTGTAACAACAGCCATATGAGAAAGGAATTATTTGAATTCCCATTTGACAGATTAAAAGAGGCAAGGCTTAGAGAGGTTAGGTAATGTGTCCAAGTTCCTAACAAGTAGTAGAGCTGAAATTTAAAACCAGGTTTTAAATTTAAATTCAGGTGTATCTGAATTTAAGCTCCATGTACTTAATAATACATTGCCTATTGTATACTAAAGCTAAAACTAAACAAGACTCAACAAAAAGCATGCACAGGTTCACTGAAAGACACATACCCACAAGAATGTTAAATAGCAGCACTGTTCTTAAAAGCCAAAACCTAGAGATTGCCCCATGTATAATACATCAGCAGCTGAACAAATAAACAAGTTGTGGTGTATTTACACAATGGAATGCTATACAGCAGGGTTAATGAATTATCTACAACTATATGCAACAAATGAATGAATATCACAAGTATAATGTTGCTCAAAAGAAGCCAGACCCAAAAGTGCACATTACTCTATGATTTGATTTATTTAAAAACATGCGATCAATGGTCAAAATGAATCTATGATTTCAAAATCAGGATACTGGTTATTCTGAGGTTGGGGCTGGCAAGTGAAGCCTGTATGGGGGCACTAGAGGGGTTTCTGGGATGCTAGTAATGCTGTTTCTTGATCTGAGTCCTGACAATTCATTGAACTGTATACCTGCAATGCATGTACTTTTCTGTATACCTAGTGACTCCAGAGGAAGACAGTATAGTTAGTGACAGTTACTTCGTTTAGTTTCTACTATGGGGAAATCTAAAGCAAACACATTCCACACACAGAAATAGTACAAAATGACTGAAAGAAGTTCATGGAAATACTGATCTGATAATGATCAGCTTTCTGAGATATAAACAATTAACCCTGGGGAGTGACAAATAATATGCCACAACAAGCTCACTCGGTTACCTTTCCATCAGAATTCAAAACCACAGGGCGGCGCCTGTGGCTCAGTGGGTAGGGCACCGGCCCCATATGCCAGAGGTGGCGGGTTCAAACCCAGCCCCGGCCAAAAACTGCAAAAAAAAAAAAAAAGAATTCAAAACCACAGTGTGTCTGTTTGGACAGCAGGAAAGTGTTTGCTTTAATATCACCACCTGCAGAATGAAATTCAACCAATTAAGTTAGGAAATTACCATTTGCAGATAATTATTATTTAGCTGGTTTCTAACTTCACAGCTCTGCAGCCATTTGAGGACAAGGTCCCAAAACTGCCATAGGGTGTGGTGCTGGAACTGGTCTATTTTAACTTAATGATCTGGAAGAGGAAATAACCAGCATGGTAATGACATTGCAAAGGATGCTAAATTGAGAGAGTTGCAAATGCTAATAAAGGCAGAGGAACAAAATGGGAAGATAAAATCTGATAAAATCTGGGCTTTCATCGATAACACTAGTGCAATGAATTCGCAATTCTCTGTCCTAGCAATAGATTCCTGAGCACACTCCTTTGTGCTCAAAAAGAAAGGTTTCATAGCTAAAAAAAAAACTGACTATTCTATTTCAGCATTTTAATTTTTAATAAACCTCCTTTAATTTTAAAAATAGTTTCATATTTACAGAAATGTTGTGAAGATAGCACAGAGTTCCCATGTGTTCCACACTCAGCTTCCCCTTTATTAACATCTTACATTAGGATGGCAGATTTATTACAATTAATGAACCAATATTGATAGTTTATTTTTACTTTTAATTATAAATCAACAAATTATAGTTGTATATATTTATGGAATACAAAGTGACAGTATGATTTATGAATACAATATGAAATAATTCAATCAAGCTAATTAACATATCCATCACCTCAAATACTTAGCAGTTTGGGGGGAAACATTCGAAATGCACTCTTTTAGTGATTCTTAAATGTTCAATATGTCATTTTTCATTGTTTACTATTTTACTATATTTGCCACACTGCGCAGTATGTCTCAAAGTAAAAAAAAAAGAAAAAAAGAAAAACTTATTCCTCCTGTCTAACCGAGGCTTTCTATCTTTTTTTTTTTTTTTTTTTTTTATGTAGAGACAGAGTCTCACTTTATCGCCCTTGGTAGAGTGCCCTGGCGTCACACAGCTCACAGCAACCTCCAACTCCTGGGCTTAGGTGATTCTCTTGCCTCAGCCTCCCAAGCAGCTGGGACTACAGGTGCCCGCCACAACGCTCGGTTATTTTTCTGTTTTGGAGTTCAGGCCAAGGCCGGGTTTGAACCCTTCACCTTCTGTATGTAGGGTCGGCACCCTACTCAATGAGCCAAGGGGCCGCCCAGATTTCTACCTTCTGACTACCATCTCCCCCTAGTCAGTAGCCTTTGGTAACCACCATTCTACTCTCTGAGTGCCATTGTACTAGATTTCACATGTAAATGAGAATGTGCAGTATTTGTCTTTTGTGACTGGTTGATTTCACTTAATACTCTCTGATTCTACCCATGGTTGTCACAAATGTCAAAAGTTCCTTACTTTTTAAAGCTGAAAAGTATCCATTCACTTGTTAATGGACATTTAGGTTTATTCTAAAACTTGGCTACTGTGAATACTGCTGCAATCACCATAGGAGTGCAACTATTTCCTTAACATACTGATTTCAAATCATTTGGATAAATACTCAAGAGTAGGATTTCTTGATCATATGGTAAATCTATTTTTAGTTCTTTGAGGAACCTCCATGCTGTTTTCCATACTGGCTCAATTACATCCCCACCACTTGTTATTTTTCGTCATTTTGATAATAGCTCTTCTGACAGGTGGGAGGTGATATCTCATTGTGGTTTTAATTGTCACTAATGTTTAGTGACATTGAGCATTTTTCATGTGTATGTCTTTTTTAGAGAAATGTCTATTCAGGTCCCTTGTTTATGTTTTGAATTAGGTTATTTGTTGTCTATAGAGTTGCTTAAGGTCCTGATATATTCTGGATTTACCCTTTATCATATGTATGGCTTGCAAATATTTTCTCCCAATTTGCCTCTCCATTCTGTTGTTTCCTTTGTTGTGCAAAAGCCTTTTATTTTTATGGAGTCTCTTTTGTCTAATTTTGCTTTTGTTGCCTATGCTTTTGGGGCAACATTAAACCATGCTTCATTCAGACTTCTTGAGTTTTCACCTAATGTCCTTTTTCTGTTCCAGGATCCCATGCAGGATTCCACAATCCATTTAGTCATCCTATGTCTCCTTTGGCTTCTTTTAGCTGTGATAGTTTCTTACAGTTTGTTTTTGAGGACCTTGACAGTTTTGAAACCTATCAGTTAGATATTTTGAAGACTTTCTTATTTCTGATTGCTCTGATGTTTTTCTCATGATTAGACAGGGATTATGAGTTTCCGAAAAGAAGACCTCAGAGGTAAAGGGCTAATTCTATCACATCACATCAAGGGTACATACTGTCAACATGACTTCCACCGTTCACATTGACCTTCATCACTTGTCTGAGGTAGTCTTTGTCAGGCTTCTCCACTGTAAAGTCACTCTCTTTCGGGCGGTGTCTGTGGCTCAGTGAGTAGGGCGCCGGCCCCATATGCCAGAGGTGGTGGGTTCAAACCCAACCCCAGCCAAAAAAAAAACTGCGGGAAAAAAAAAAAAAGTCACTCTCTTTTTCACCCCTTTCCATTACTTCATTCTTTGGAAAAAAGGACTTATATGTAGCCCACATTTAGAGAATGGGGAATAACACTGTATCTTCTTGAGGGCAGGGTATCTACATAAATTATTTGAAATTCTTCTATATGGGGTATTTATCTATTCTCAGCCCCATTTATATAAGTATAGACTCATGGATACTTATTTCACACTTTGGCTTATAACCCAACATTATTTTCTTTATTTTATCACTCAAATCATCTTGGTTTTGCCCATTGGGAGCTCTTTCACTTGATTCCTGTGTCTTCTTGACATACTGCAATCATTGTGGATCTTTTTGATCACTTTCTTATTTTCCAGCAGTACAAGATCCTGCAGGATTATCTATATATTTCCTGCCTCCATCTTAGAATCAGCCATTTCTCCCAGGAGCCCTGGTTTCTTTCATTGGAGGATAGTATTAGAAACCAAGATCTGGCTTGGCGCCTGTGGCTCAAGCGGCTAAGGCGCCAACCACATACACCTAATCTGGCAGGTTCAAATCCAGCTCGGGCCCGCCAAACAACAATAATGGCTGCAACCAAAAAAAAAAAGAAAATAGCCAGGCATTGTGGTGGGTGCCTGTAGTCCCAGCTACTTGGGAGGCAGAGGCAGGAGAATCTCTTGAGACCAGGAGTTGGAAGTTGCTGTAAGCTGTGATGCCACAGCATTCTACCGAGGGTGATAGCTTGAGGCTTTGTCTCAAAAAAAAAAAAAAAAGAAAGAAAGAAACCAAGATCTGAGTACTATGTGTGATCACTGCTACTATGGAGTTTTTGCTTCTAGGCCCTCTAAACTGACAGCACAACCGAAATACAGTTGTATTAACTAACTCTGTATATACACATTTCTATAAATAATTGTATCTGAGTCCATCCGTGTCTATGGTATATTAAGCTATTCGTGAGTTCATACTGATGTCTCCAACTTCAAACCATCACCACATGGATCATTCTACACTTTTCTCCTTGCTTATCTGTAACCTTTCCACTCCACAATGGGAAGACCAGCTGCAACCTTCTGTCATCCATTTACTTATTGTGTAATCCCAGTGTCCATGTATAATGGTTTCCAAATTGTTAACTCATACCCTGATGGGAAACAACTTCATCATCTACAGTGTAGTGCTTATATACAGTTCCTATTATCTTTAACCTTATAAGCTCTACCCAATTTCCCCACCCTCTTCAAGTTATATTGTTTAATACATTTATAGTATAGTTAGATATTTTGGTCATATTCTGCTTTCTATCCTGGAATACACTGATTTCTTAAATGAATTTTTCGTATACATTAAGCTTCACTCTTCCAGCTGTAATTCTATGGGTTTTCTACATAGTACCATGTATCTACCATCATAGTCTCATATAGAATAGGTTCACTGCCTTTGAAAAAAAAAAAGAACCTGTGCTTCTCCTATTCAACATTCCCCCATCTCTATCTCCATATCCCAACTGAACCTCTGAAAATCACTGACCTTTTTACTGTCTCTATGGATTTGCCTTTTTCAAAATGCCATATAAATGAAATCATCAAATGTAGCCTTGAAAACTGTTTTCTTTCACAAAGCAATATGCATTTAAGATTCATCCTTGTCTTTGCATGGTTTAATAGCTCATTCGTTTTATCACTCAATGATATATTACATTATATTATGTACCACAGCTTGTTTCTTTCTTTACCTAATTAAAGGGTTTTTGGTTTGTTCTAGTTTTGGCAATTATGCATAAATAGATCTACTGTAAACATGCATGTGCAGGCTTTTTTTATATGAACATAAATTTTTGACTCATTTGGGTAAATAACTAAAAGCCCAATTTCTGGATTGCAGGGTAAGACCATGTTTAGCATCGTAAAACACTACAAAACTAGCTTCCAAAAAAGGACACACCATTCTATACTCCCACCAGCAATAAACGAATGTTCCTGGTGTTCTTCATCTTAGCCATCAATCACTATTGCCAGACTTTGGATGGTATTAGAATCATGTTGCTGTTTTAATTTGCATTCTCCTAATTTGATTGATAATGATGGCAAGCATCTTTGCCATCTGGGTTTCTTCTTTGGTGTGGTGTCTGTTCACATCCTTTGCCCATTTATGATCGGGGCGTTTGTTCTCTTGTTGTTGAGTTTTAAATGTTCTTGGTATATTTTGTATATAAAACATTATTAGGTAAGCATTTTGGAAACCTTTTCTCCCAGTATGTTCCTTGCCTTTTTGTTGTTGTAACAGTGTCTTTTATAGAGTAGATGTTAATTTTAATAAAAACTTTTTATACATTACACATTTGTTTCTTTTCTCTATATTTTTTGCCTTCTTTGGTGATAATTGAACATTTTACATGATTCCATTTTATCCCCTCCCCTAGCATATCTATTACAGTTCTTAAAAAAAATTTTTAGTGGCCAGGTATTGTGGTTTATGCCTTTAATCTAGCACTATGGGAGGCCCAGGTGGGTGGATTGCTTGAGCACAGGAATTCAAGACCAGCCCAAGAAAGAGTGAGACCTCATCTCTACTAAAAAATAGAAAAATGAGCTGGATATTGTGGTAGGCACCTGTAGTCCCAGCTCCTCAGACAGCTGAGGCAAGAGAATTGCTTGAGCCTAAGAGTTTGAAGTTGCTGTGAGCTATGATAGCACAGCACTATACACAGGGTGGCAGAGTGAGCCACTGACTCAACAACAACAACAAAAAAATTGTTAGTGATTGCCTTCAAGTTTTCCAATATACATTATAAGCTGATCTAATTTCACCTTCAAATACTACTATACTGCTTTCAGAATAGTCCAGATACTTTAAGACAGAGAATACTAATTCTTCTTTCCTATTCTTCTAACATTGTTATTATTCATTTCATTTCAGCTTTCATTTCACATACTACAGAGAGAAACTGTGTCTCGAAGCTCTTCCAAATGTAATCCACTATCATACCAAAGCCTAGCTGGGATGATTGTAAGTATGTGGGAGGAGAGCATTCTATAATCTGGTGATTAACTTTCAGTGTTTTGCTGGGCCTATGACTCAGGGATGTAACCTTCACAAGCATTTCTCCACTGGCATAGTTTTTTTGTTTGTTTGTTTTTCCATCTAGGCCCTGACTCCTTTGATAACAACATTTCAAATCTACTTCTCCCCGAAGTAAGACTAGAAAGGTAGAGAAATCTGGCCAGGGTGGGAGGGATGCCCTTTCTCCAGCAAAGATAAAGTTCTGGAAATGTGTTTTCTCTTGAAGAGTTGGTGTCTGTTATGGGGAAGACACTGGGAGAATTTCACAATCATTATGCTTCCCATTTCTCTACCAAAACCACCAGAAGATTTTTCTGTAATCGCCCCTAGGAGAATTTGATTGTGTTCCTGGAGAAAAACACCACAAAATTGTGGGACCCCTCTAAGGCTGCAGCCTCATAAGTTTCTTATTCTCATGTGCACTCTCAGCCTCCAGTGAGTCATCAGAATTACCATGTAAATGTTCCTATCGGTGTATGTCTCCAGAGACTTCTGCTCCAGGTTAACAGATCTCAACTGTGACTCTCTGGATTCAGCTGTCTGTGTAGATTTCAGGTTGACAATTGGTCCTACAAATCCGGTTCTCTAGTGGATTCAATTAATCTTGTTGATTTTCACTTTATCTTGATTTTTTTTTTCTAATAAGGACAGGACCGACAACTTCTAAGCTCTCAGCATGCCTGAGCTAAAACTAGGGTCTGTCCAGAATTACGTTTCAATCAAACAACATAACAAAAAGACGCCAAATATTATGTGTCTAAGATAACCATTGGAAAGTGGCATTTGTTGAACACCTCAAAATTTATATAGCTTATTGATTTGATCAACAAATAACTACTAAGTGCCTGCTATGTGTCAGGTACTATCCTAGGGTATGTGGCTACCTCAGTGAACAAAACAAAAGCCCTGCCTTCATGAAATTTACTTTCCAGTCATGGGGAGACAGAAAATGATGATAAATGCTACAAAGTAAAATAAAACTGGGTAAGGGTGATAGTGAAGGAATAGAGGTTAGAGGATGCTATTTTTTAAAGGATGGACAGAAAACTCTCTTCTGATAAAAAAAAATCCTCTGGGCGGCACCTGTGGCTCAAGGAGTAGGGCACCGGCCCCATATGCTAGAGGTGGTAGGTTCAAACCCAGCCCCAGCCACAAAAAAAAAAAAGTCCTCTGGAAGTGAAGGAATACCCCCAGAGGATATCTGAAGAAGACATAGTTAAGGAACATAAAGAAGTCTGGTGTGGCTAGAGAGGAGTGGTCAGAGAAGAGTCATAGGAAAGGAAAGAGCAGCAGGCCTCATCAGCCAAGGTAGAGATGTGAATTTTCACTCTGAGTGAGATGGGGACCCACTGGAGAATTTTCAACAGAAGAGTAACATAAGTTGAGGTACTTTAAAAGGATCACTCTGACTGATACACAGAACACAGTTGGGGGTGGGGAGCCCAAGATGAAAGCCACAGGGAGTTTCAAATGCCATTGCAATAGTCTAGGCAAGAGATGATGGTGGCTTGGAGATAATGAGATTTGGTCAGGTTGTGGTATTATTTCGAAAGTAGAGACAACAAAATTGCTACTGATTTGGGTGTATTATTTAACTCTTAGTAAAATAAGGGTAATAAAATTTATGTGGGATGAAGAAACTAACATTCACAAAAAGCTTATCTAGGTCTCTGAGCTAATGAGTGGCAAATAAAAATTTAAAACGAAACACTTCAAGCTCCAAATCCCTAACTCTGACTCTCCTACTCACAGCCTGTTAGCGATATGAAGGATCATTGAGTTTAACCCAATGCTTTACTTCACAGGAAAAAAAAAACACCCTGAAGCTTCCAGGTTAAGTGACATTGTCTGGGTTCTATAATTAGCTAAGGGCAGAACTAAGACAAAAGACCACCTGGTGACACCTGAGTGGGTCTCTTTCTGCTCTGCACAGTATTGCCTTTCATCGCATAAGGGGGCATAAACAAAGGTAGCAAGCAAAGGTTCACAATAAGATAGCACTATGACAAAACCTTCTGCATATGGGTCATCTTCAATGAGGCATCACAAGACAGGAGTGATATTTACCACACTGCACTCTGAACACTGCATTTTTGCTTCTTAACCACATAGCGCAGTGTCTAAGGGCAACCTTTAAAGAAACAAAAAGAAACAAAAAATTAAGCAAATGAGCAAGCAATCAAACAAAACCCATGACGTTAACTGGTCCTAACTGCTTAAGAAACATGCCGGGACTGGAAAAATGGTTGAATTCTATGCTATCCTATTTTCACTGGATCCTTTGGGGATGTCTGTGCCAGTGATATGAACATTTACATTGTGACATTGCTTAGGATAAAGAAGCAGCATTATTCAGTTCATCTTAATTGACTGTTTTCTCTTAGAAAAGATATTATTGGGGGGAGGGGGGGGACTATGACAATCCCTGGAAATAAATCAGGAACTTTCACATTTTTATAAAATACATTTTTTTCATCTAGTAATGCCTATTAGTCTTTCAAATTCAACTCAATCTAGACTATTTCTTAAGCCATTACTACGTGCCAGAAACTGGGCTCAATTATTTATGCATTATTTTTTTAAACCTTCAATACAACGTTATGAAGTAGGCATTATTATCTGTTTTTACAGGTGAAGTGATGAAGGCCACTGGTTTGTATGTCTTCCTTTGTCTCACACAGAACCTTCATGTTCAAGTGAAAATCAAAAATTACTATGTTGTGTGATGTCTCTACCACGCCATGCAGGGCCACATGAGGGTTGCAATTAAAAACAAAGAGACTAACCAGGGGCTATAGCAAACAGGCTTTGTCTGTGGGATGGGATGTCTCCTGATTCCTGTGAGAGGATTATAATTGCTTTATAGGAGCAGTTCCATGAGCTGTCACAGAATTGATACCCTCTACTCAAAGATATGTAGGAACTGTGCCTGGTCCCTATGATAAGGTGGGTTGTTTGCCTAGGGGACCATATCCTTGGGAGTTGAGTGGGGAGACCCCTCCTGATTTAATTAGATGTCAAGGTAGGACATAATATTGAGCCTTGCTTCTAGGTCTTACACCACAACTATGCATCATTATCTTCATTTTACTAACAAGGTAAAGGAATTCAGGATGTTTAAATCACAGACCAGATTATACAGCTCTTAAGAGGTCAAGGTTAAAGCCATGTCTCTCTGACTTCAAAATCATATTACAAATGGTTACTGGGACAGCTTCAGTTTCTAACCAGCATTTCAATATGACCTCTAGGAAGTATAAGCCTGGAAAGTAAAGAACAAATCATTTTCTAGCTGAAATCAACTTACAACAGAATATTTCTTCCTAATATACCCAAGAGCCACCAGCATTTGGTTTGAAATTCACCACAAATATTTCACACCAGGGAGCAAAAAGAGACATCCTTGACTCATTGCAAAGTCCCCTTACCTGCCTAGTTGCCTATTTATCCCATTTATCTGTGATTTACCCCAGTTTATCCAACCTTGAGGAAAAATATGGGTATGGCTCAGATAAATGAACACAAAGAGAGGTGCTCTTGAACATTTGGACTGCCACTTACCCATAATAACTTGTTCCTTTTTGCTTTGTATATTTAAATCATTGCTGTTCTTCTTCTGTTCTTATTTTATTACGTTTCAAGTCCTCCTGGCCACTACTTTAAGTTTGATCATGTTTGCTATCAATAATAAATTCAATTTTTTAAATATACAATAGTGTACCTTCTTTTTTCCCAAATTTGCTGAATCGTTGTATTTCAATCAGGAATTCTGAGGCAGAATAACTGTTGTTCTTGCGAGTTTCCTGGGAATAACTATTTTAATAGAGAAGGGTGAACAGGGTTGCTATGGATTTTAGGACATAAACACTAATTTTTAGACTAAAGTGTTTAGGAAATTTCCAAGCACATAGATAACATGTATTTCTGCAATGCCAATGAACTGCATTATAAGTGAATTGGCTTTTTGGCTGTGTGTAATCTTCCAATCCTGGTAATCGTGAAGAACATAGACCTCAAGACTTTGAAGCTGATCATCTACCCAGTGAACACAAGTCACAGGGGATGAAAAGAAAGCTGGCCATAAGCTAAGTAACAAATTAGCAATTGACATCATTCCCTATAAAACAACACTAAAATTGAGGTAAAGGCCAAGTATATTACCAAAGTAGCTGGACCTCTTCATGATACAGCAAACTTAAACATGCAGTAATTGACCCAGCAGTCTTATCTGTAGGAATCTATGCCAGAGATACACTGGAAAAATGGAGACAGACATGTACTGGGCATGCAGTACTATTGGTAATAGCCCAAGACTAGAAACAACTCAAATACTTATTACCAGGAGAAGGATTAAATAAAATATGGCACATTCACCCAATAGAGTCCAATACAGCTATGAAATGGAATTATTTCTATTTGCTGCTAGGTGGAGAAAAGCGAGTATACTACATTAAGGAAGGAAGAACTATCATAGATTAGAAGAGACATGAGAAACATATCAACCAAAATACAACGTGTGACCCTTGTTTGGATTCTGACTGTATGCACAATATATAAAAGACATTTTTAGAAAACAAGGAAAAATTAAACACAGATTAGACACCAAATAATAAAGAATTATTATTCACTTTATGGGTCTGATAAGGATATTTAGTCATGTTTTCTTTTCTTTTCTTTTCTTTTTTTTTTAGAGACACCTTGTCACCCTTGGTAGAGTGCTATGGTGTCACAACTCACAGCAACCTCCAGCTTTTGGGCTTAGGTGATTCTCTTGCCTCAGCCTCCCGAGCAGCTGGGACCAGAAGACTTTATCTAGGCTCCGCACCTGTAGCTCAGTGGGTAGGGCACCTGCCACATACACTGAGGCTGGTGGGTTCAAGCCTGGCCCAGGCCTGCTAAACAACAATGACAACTGCAACCAAAAAATAGCCAGGCATTGTGGTGTGTGCCTGTAGTCCCAGCTAACCCAGAGGATGAGGCAAGAGAATCGCTTGAGCCCAGGAGTCTGAGGTTGCTGTGAGCTGTGATGCCACAGCACTCTACTGAGGGTGACATAGTGAGACTCTGTGTCAAAAAAAAAAAAAAAAGACTTTATCTATAGAGATAAGTACTGACATATGTTTTGTAAGAAATAATCTGAAGTCTGGCTCCTGGTTTAAAATATTAGAGGTGGGGTGGAGGGGTAGAGGAAGAGTTGAAAGTAAAACAGAGCATTGATAAATGTTGCTGCTGAATGATTAGGAAATATTGGTTTTTTTCTTTACTTTTACGTACGTTTAAAAAATTCCATTATAGTAAGTTAAAATAATTACTGTGTATTTTATGAATGAAGAGAAAAGGTGGGGGAGGACCCACCCATGAGATCTAATTCAATGGATATGCGGTAAGACATGTGTATCTGAATTTTTTAATGTCCAATATTCATTGGTATTTGCATTAATCAAGGAATAGGATATAACATTTGAAGCTTGAAAATTCTCAAAACTTTCGACTATTAAAAATCCCTGTTGAATATTAAAGCCATGATGAATACAAGAAATTTTCTGTCAGATATACATATTTTTTTTTGAGACAGAATCTCAAGCTGTCGCCCTGGGTAGAGTGCTGTGGCGTCTCAGTTCACAGCAACCTCAAACTCTTGGGCTTAAGCAATTCTCTTGCCTCAGCCTCCCAAGTAGCTGGGACCACACAAGCCCGCCCCAAGGCCTAGCTAATTTTTGTTGTTGCAGTTGTCATTGTTGTTTTAGCGACCCAGGCTGTTAGTGTATGTGGCCGGCGCCCTAACCACTGAGCTAAGGGCGCCAATCATTTGTCAGATAATTTTAAAAGGCCCTTAATGTTCTTTTTTTTTTTTCAACTAAAAATTCAATTTTTTAATCACACTAGCCCTGTTTCAGTTGTTCAACTTATGATCAGCAGCTATTGTATAGAGTAGCAGAGATATTGGTTTGTATCTCAGCATACCGTCATCTTCAGATCTGTTGATTAAGAGAAAGTCGTGATTGACAGAATGCCAGAACACCACATAATAAGCTTAAATCAACTTGAGGGCAGGGCCAGCGTTATCTCTGCCTTTTCAAATGTCCACTTTTTACCACTTCAAAGGATTACAGACAAGATAATAAGTCTATCCGTGTAAGTGGTTCGGAGTTCTCAAAGAAGAGACTTCAATAACATCCAAGGTATTTGTGGCTTTAACAAGGAAAGGTACTCACTCAGGGGCTCGCCTTCGTCGTGAGCCAAAGAGGAGGAGCCTAGATTTGGGGAGTGGCATCATCTGTGCCCAGCCTTGAAGAAGAGAATGAAAGGTACAGAGGCAGACCGGGAAAGGAGGGGAAGCTTGCTGGAGCTCAACAGCCCAGTTACCTTCTGTGTGTTTGAAAGCAGAAAGACACCAAGCCGGGCAATGTGTCACTCTGCGGCCTGTGTTCAAACAAGTGAGTAGGGATTGAATTGGGAGTTTAAACCTACCAACAACAACCATAAAGCTGCACTTCAGGCTAACCCTTGGCGAAAAGAAAAAGTATATACACGTATTTTCATTTTGATCTCACCATGCATTTTTAAATTTCTGTTGAATTTAATTTTTGAGCAATGCTCTGCCAGAAGCAAAGTTTCTCGGAAGCACTTTATCAAACTTTTAAATTTTATTCTAAAATTTTCAGAACGGAGCTATAGAAGGAGAATTTTTGGTTTGAGAAATCTTTTGTTGAAGAAAGCTATCTTTGGTAAAATTCAGAATGTGAGTAGTCCTCACACGGCTCCTTAAGTGATTTCACCACCACCCAGGGGTGTGCCTCAGCAAACTTAGCTTCCTCAGAGTCTTTGAAAAGATTATATATGCAGGATGCTGCCTCCAACTAACAAGGCTTACTACATGTTGATGTTAACTCAGAATCCAGAATTATTAATTTGCAATGAGAAATAAAACTTCTAGGCTTGGAGCCTGTAGTTCAGTGGTTAGGGCACTGGCTGCATACATTGGCGGGGGGGAGGTTCGAACTCGGTCCAGACCTGCTAAACAACAATGACGATTACAACAAAAAACTAGCCAGGCATTGTGGTGGGTGCCTGTAGTCCCAGCTATTTGGGAGCCTGAGGCAAGAGAATCACTTAAGCCCAGGAGTTTGAGGTTGCTGTCAGCTGTGACACCATAGCTCTCTACCAAGGGTGACGAAGTGAGATTCTGTCTCCAAAACAAAAACTCCTAGATGGATTAAAAAGTTCCAATGGCAGGGCGGCACCTGTGGCTCAGTGAGTAGGGTGCCGGCCCCGTATACTGAGGGTGGCGGGTTCAAACCTGGCCCTGGCCAAACTGCCAGAACAATAACCAGGCGTTATGGCGAGCACCTGTGGTTCCAGCTACACAGGAGGCTGAGGCAAGAGAATCGCCTAAGCCCAGGAGTTGGAGGTTGCTGTGAGCTGTGATGCCACAGTACTCTACCATGGCACTTCTACACTCTTGAAGATCGGAATGATATGACAATAAGCCGAGGAAGGCCAGCAGCCACCAGAAGGCAGAAGAAGCAAGGACTGGATTCTCCTCTAGAGCCCCCAGAAGGAGTGCGGCCCTGCTGCCAACACCTTTGTTTCAGCCGAGTGATAAGGATTTCAGACCGATGGCCTCCAGAACTGTGAATGATTTTTCTGTTGTTTTAAGACACGAGGTTTGTGAATTTGTTACAGTAGCCCTGAAAAAATTAATACAAGCACAAACTGTGTGTACCAACTGTGCACACATGAGAAATACAGTGGCGTGGACTTCGTTTTTATGAAGCCTTGAAACAGATGGGGAGAAGGGATATGATTTGAAGGCATCTGGCCTCAATAGTCTTCTGGACTGCTGCCATGGTGAAAATGGATAACCTGCAGGCAAACCGATGTTCCTGTCAGCTGCAAGGCGTTTTTGTTTTGTTTCGTTTTGTTTTGTTTTCCTCCGGACAATTCTCCCCATTTCTTGCCTGGTCTTCCAACCTGACCACCTCTCCTTTTGCACACACCCTCCTCGGGTATGCAGTCTCCTTTCATTCCCACCAATTGCCACTCAGAGAGAATGAGAGAGGGGGAGGGTAGATGATAGATAGAAGATAGGCGGGTAATAATAGTAGATACATAGATGACAGGTAGATAATAAACAAACGCATATATATGGTGCTGAGAGTTTGTTGCACTCTCACGGAGTACCCATGTCCCTTCTTACAAAGTTCTTGAGGTACCACTTCATGTAGCTCCATCTTTTACATAATATTTCATACTGTATGACAGTGTTTGCCATGAACAAAATCACAGATGTTGGGTGATTGAACAGAAATGGCTTTGACATTTTGTGGCACCTTTAGCTGAGACCTTTCACTCAGCAAAGGGACTGTGATGTGGACAAATGTTCTGAACAGCCTGCAAATAATTGCCTGCGATGTCCTTTCAAACACACAATGTATGCAGCTAGGATTTAATAATTAAAAAAATTAAAATAAATAAATAAATAAAAATAAATAAAACAAACAAATAAACATAGAACAAACTGTTAGGTATGGTGTGCGGCCCTGAAAATGATCACGAACTTCTGGATGCTGATTTTAAAGCTTCTTTGTGAATGATTGTACCTAAGATGGACTATCTATATTAGAGTTTAAAAGTAGAATATTTTGCTTATGATATAGATCGGTTGATGAAGTTGTGGTACCCTGGTCTAAGAAATGCCACTCTCTTTTTCCTTTGGCATCAAGAATTTAGGCTGCCACATTTAAATTCAAGGAGAAGGAAGGGGAGGGGGGTGTTAGGCTCTCGCTGTTGGTACAATGTAGGGGTATATGGCATACTTCCGAGCTCAACTGCAACTTGGACTTTACCTAACAAATGCAATCAGTGTAACTTAATCATATGTGCCCTTATATTAATCTGAAATAAGAAAAAAATTAAAAGAATATAGGCTGAATCAGGCCTTCTCCCACAAGCCAGGGATAAAGTAGTTTGTCATCCAATCTCACACACAGAAAAGGATCACCCAGGGTATGTCCTCCACTGCCACCATCTAACTTTGGCGCTATGGGGACAAACAAGCACAGGCACCTGTTCTTTCTAACAGTGCCTCCTCCCAGCCCATGGACAGTAACCTTACTATCAGCCCCCCAAAGGGGGGAAGTTTCCCTCATCTGGTTTCTTGCCAGATAAGGAAGGGAAGGGAAGGGAAGGGTCTGAAAACTTACCACTCTAAAATGACCAGTATTGGCACTGAACATGAATACATTTCCTTAGGAAATTGTGATCATTCTCTGTATACAGTTTAGCATCCTGTCTTCTTTGTTTTACATGAAATCATTTTCGTCAATGTCATTATATAGTCATCATAAATGACTTTTTTCAGTGGTGTAAATATCCTACCATTATATATTTGACTCCTTCACTATTGTTTGATGCTCCTATTATTTCTAATTTCTCACTGTTCAAAGCAATATTTTGAATGGAAAGCCTTGCATATAAATTCATTGTGGACACCTATAATTATGTCGCCAGTATAAAGCACTATTTGGGAAATTACTGGGTGAAAGAGCACACAGACTCAAAATAGTTTCTGCAGAAGTACAAATACATACAAAAAAAATACACAAAACATAAGAGCAACATTTCATGAATTTTTATTGTCTAGACACGACCACCAAACCAACACCTAGATCAAAAAATATTACCAGCACCCCAGTGCCACCCTCTTAGTTCCTAACCACCCCCAAAGTAGCCATTATATTGACCTTTCACACCTCAAATTAGTTTTGTTTTGTTTTGTTTTGTTTTTTTGAGTCAGAGCCTCAAGCTGTCACCCTGGATAGAGTGCTGTGGTATCACAGCTCACAGCAACCTCCAATTCCTGGGCTCAAGTGGTTTGTGGTATCACAGCTCACAGCAACCTCCAATTCCTGGGCTCAAGTGGTGTGTGGTATCACAGCTCACAGCAACCTCCAATTCCTGGGCTCAAGTGAGTCTCTTGCCTCTGCCTCCCAAGTAGCTGGGACCACAGGCGCCTGCCACAACGTCCGGCCATTTTTTGGTTGCAGCCGTCATTGTTGTTTGGTGGCCTAGGCTGGATTAGAACCCGCCAGCTCAGATGTACGTAGCTGGCGCCTTAGCCCGCTGAGCCACAGGCGCCGAGCCCTCAAATTAGTTTTGATGTGTTTTTTTACTCCATATACATAGAGTCATTCATATGGTATACTCTTTGCTTTTCATCTGGCTCCTTGCACTCAACACTATGTTGTTTGTGCAATTTATCCATTTAGCCAGGTATACCAATCATTCATTCTCACTGCTGGATGGTATTCCAAGGTATACCATTCTTACTAATCCAATCTATACCATACCATATACCATACATAACATATACCGTGCTTACTAATCCAATCTACTGGGGCATTTTGTTCTGTTTTGTTAAGATATGGCCTCACTCTGTTGCCCAGGCTAGCATGCCATGGTGTCAGCCTAGCTCACAGTAACCTCAAACTCTTGGGCTCAAGTGATCCTCTTGCTTCAGCCTCCCAAGTAGCTGGGGCAACAGGTATGTACCACAATGCTTGGCTAATTTTTCCATTTTTAGTAGGGAGTCTTGCTCTTCCTCAGGCTGATCTTAAACTCCTGAACTCAAGGGATCCTTCCACCTTGGCCTCCCAGAGTGCTAGGATTATAGATGTGAGGCACCACCTGGCCTCCATTCTATTGTTCATGGGCATTTGAGTACTTGTCAGTTAGGAACTATTAAAAATAAGGCTGCTATAAACACTCTAACACCTATCTTTTGGTGATCCTACATACACGCTCTGTTGGATGTGTATCTAGGAGTGGAATTTCTAGGCCGTAGAGATGGCATACGTTCAGCTTCAGTAGATATTGTCTAACAGTTTTTCAAAGGGGTTGTAGAAAATATACATTTTAAGTCTCTTGATGCAAAATGCCTTTCAGAAAGTTTCTCTCTCCCCTTACAATCTCCCAACAGCATATGAGATCCCTTCCCAACAGTAGGTACTGCACGTTTTTCAAAACCTTTGCCAGTTAGGGAAGCCAAAAAGTGTTTTCTTCCTTTTGCTTCAATTTGTGTTTCCTCAATTGCTATTGACAATCAACAAACAGTCCACAAAATAATAAACACAAATATTTCAAAGGCATATGAAAAAATGTTCATATTATGTGTGTTTCTCTTTGTTGTTGTTTTGACAGGTTTAGCTTTATATTTAAATAAATAAGAATTTTAAATAATAATTTCCCCTATTACATACACAAATACTCCAGTTAATACAGGAGTACATTTGGTGACATTCATTCCATTTTTTAACTTTTATCCACTAAGCAAACTTACTGTACATACATTTTGTTTAAGGATACGTGTTGCACTCTATACTGGACACAGAATTGGTTCAAAATGTATAGACCCTACTCTCAAATGATTTTTAGTCCCTTGGCTACTTAAGACAAGACCCCCAGATGGATATTTACAGTGCAGAGCACTAAGCTATGCGGGTCTAATGGGTAGTAACACAGTAAGGGACGTAGGACTGTCCAGGAAGGACAAAGAGCATTTGGCTGGAGTAGTAGATTGCACTGAAGGTCCAGCCTCAAAACTGAGTCTTGAAAGATGAGATGATTTCTGCACTAGTTGAATCTGAAGAGGAAACATAGGCCAAGCTAGTACTAAGGCCAGAAGGAAGCCCAGGGGTACACAGCAGAGCACAAGAGTGTATAAAACAGGAGGAGAAATAAAGAAGCGCAGGTCAATCTTATGTGGAATTTAGGCAAAAGAACAGTGAACCCGAAGTAAGATGGGAAGGCAGTTTGAAGTCAGGCAGTTCCCTTCGAAACAATTTCATGAGCACCAAGCTGTTCCTCCATTTTCAGTATCTGAGTTCCATCTGGAACAAATCCCCCCACTGGACGCTGAAGGCCAGGCTGGGCCAGGTGGACTTCACTTGGTGAGCTGCACACAGACAAAGGTAGGAGCCTTGGCGTTGAAATAGGTAAGAAAGTAAGCTGGGGCGGCGCATTTATAATGCTGGAGGCAGCCTGAGTCAGTCTCAAATGTTCTCTTGTTTGGAAAGTGAAGAAAAATAAAAGTAAAGGCAAACCAAGGGATTTGTGGCTCTGCCTAGAGAATCTGAGGCAGGCAGGTTTGAGTTGGGTTTTGCAGCTCAGAAAAACAACTCCAGGGTAGGAGGGAGAAGCAGGGAGACAGTGCCTGGAGGGTCATGGGACCTTGCAAATACAACCCACGATTTTGGTTAGATTTTAATTTTAACCTTACAAGTATTATGGAATGTCCAGAGCTTTCCTTTCACTTTCATCCTAGAAACACTGTGTATCCAAATTTGTCTTGGTGGGTTTTCCTCACTCCACCCAATGCCTACTTCCCCTTCTCCTGCCCCCTTGCCCCCACACACACTTCTGGGGAGTACTCGCTGGGAGTCAAGAAAGATCCACAGACTTGTTCCCTGGCTTTGAGCCAAGCAAAAGGAAATAAAGGGCCGGCTGCCAGCAGTGATCACTATGCTGTGTTTCACAGGTTTATTTCCCTAAGCTATGCCAGGGCTCCAGACACATTATCAAAAGAACCTGAGGAGGTGTAGGAGTGACTTTGCCTCCTGTACTTGGCCATACCACAGGTGAGGCAGTAGGCACAGTCCTTCCCAGGTACAAGAAATAAGGGGGCGCGTTGTTTGGAGATAATTTAAAAACGGTAACACTAGCCAGTCAGTCTGCATTACTGTTACTGTGTGCTAGCAATTCTAAGCAAGCCAGTGAGGAAGCACTCCTCCCCCCATCCAAAAATCTCTTGTTGCCATGGTTACTTTTAAGTTTCAATCCTTTCTATGTACATAAACTTCAGAACAGCTCCGTGTATTATTTATGCTTCGATCGACAGGGCATTTTACAAGGAAGTGAATTCAGAGAACTCCTAGAAACAGAGTCAGACTTAGCTACATGCATTCATTTCTGGAGAAGGTACAGCTCTGAATGACTAAAGCTCACTGTGAAGGAAGTTCCTCGCTTCATCCCCTGTGGTACACCGCATCCCCACATTCAAACTGTACATTCAAAATCAACGGTGACAGAGAAATGATTGTAGAGGCAAAGGAACAGAAACCGAGTTACTGCAATTCTGTTATTTCTTGGGCAAAATTGTTTCTGAACCTGGTTGTAGTCATCCTTTCAGAACTGTTTCTTCATTTCTTCCCCCATAACCTGCCACTTCCCCACCCCCACCAAATGACAGTAATGTCATTAAAAAGCGTTAATCTGTACCTTTTATCTTTTTTGCTAACGTAATCTTTGATTTTTATCACTGACATAATACATCCAAACTTCATGAAAATGTTCCCTGTCATTTCTAGCCAGTATTATTTTATATTGTGATTATTCCTAAAGTAATTTGATCAAGAAATGGTCTGTTTTGATTGTCTATGCACCAGGCAAGGCACTGAGGGAGGCCAGCAGTTTCCAACCAGGAGTCCCAGTGGAGCTGAGGTCAAGAAATCCAGGGAGAACTTGAGTGAGAATAGGTCTCAGTAACCCACCCGGGAAGATGCATCTCCAAAAAGAGTTATACACTGAACTAAGAGGGCAACTTTAAAGAGACCCATCTGGCTTACAAGACAGGAGCATGCAAGCATTTTTGATAGTAAACAACAGTAAAATGTGTATTTTATACGCAGCCAGAACACACATGCAAGTATATATACATACAAATTAAACATGTAAATTTTACTATGGATGATTAATTCTGCCTATTCCATTTCATTTTTTAAAGTGTTGATTGTGACTCAATAAATTGACTTTCTGACCAACTACTGAGTAGTGAGCTGTGGTTCTAAAAATGCTGTTCTACATTTTTCTTGGCATTTAAAAGTACATTAACAGGCTCAGCACCTGTGCCTCAATGGGCGAAGGCACTAGCCACGTACACCTGAGCTGGCGGGTTTGAATCCAGCCCAGGCCTGCCAAACAACAATGACAGCTGCAACCAAAAAATGGCCGGGCGTTGTGGTGGGTGCCTGTAGTCCCAGCTACTTGGGAGGTGGAGGCAGGAGACTCGCTTGAGCCTAGGAATTGGAGGTTGCTGTGAGCTCTGATGCCACAGCACTCTACCCAGGGTGATAGCTTAAGGCTTTGTCTCAAAAAAAAAAAAAAAGAAAAGAAAGTACATTAACAAGTTAAAATGAATACACATTTGGTGTTTTATCCTTACAATACAATTGTTATTTTAGGGAACTGTTCCACTCAGTTAAAACCTAATGAACACCATCAGGCTTTCCTGGCTTATTTTTTTTTTTTTGATCAGAATTAGTATGCAATGATGTTACCTTTTTGAAGAAAAAAAATGCTTAGAAAAATTACAATAGGCTCGGAGCCTCTGGCTCAACGGGCTAAGGTGCAGCCACATACACCTGAGCTGGCGGGTTCGAATCCAGCCCAACCCCGCCAAACAACAATGACAGCTGCAACCTAAAAATGGCTGGGCATTGCGGTGGGCACCTGTAGTCCCAGCTACTTGGGAGGCAGAGGCAAGAGACTCGCTTAAGGCCAGGAATTGGAAGTTGCTGTGAGCTGTGATGTCACAGCACTCTACCCAGGGTGACAGCTTGTGGCTCTGTCTCAAAAAAAAAAAAAAAAAAGAAAAAGAAAAATTATAATATTTTAGTTTATATAAAGTCCTTTAAAAATCTCAGGTCACGGGGGGAGGAGCCAAGATGGCGGTCTGTAGTCAGCTTTCTGCAGACGCTCCCGTCCAGAAGGAGAGTTAAAGGACAGAAATGTAGCAAGAAAGCCAACGGTTTGGAGCTGAGCCAAGAGACAAGGTTGAGGATCGCACATCATGCTCCTCCTGCTCCTGCTGGAGCGACCTGCAAACCCAAGGATACAAATAAAAGGTACAGAGTACATCACCAAGCGGACGGGAGTCCCCTCCCCCAAGAGAACAGCTCGCAGTATACTCTATACCTCCATACAAACAAGCGAGCAGAGTTCAGATGTCCTCCCACTCTACCCCACGGGAGAGACCCTCTAAAAACTGGACCTCCTTCCCCTGCTAGGGTGCCGCGGTGCTTTCCTGCCTGTAAAGCTGGATAAAACTGTATATATTCTCCTGCCTATAAAGCTGTATAAAACTGTATATATTCTCTACCTTCAAGTTGGAACTCCCGGCACTCCCCTCCACTCTCACCCTGAGGTCTGGAGGTCTGTCCCCCACGGAGTCCAGATTCTTGGACACTTTCTCAAGGGACGTGGACAGGGTACAGACTGCTGCTGGTCTGTGCTGTTCTCCCAGGTCGGGAGTGGTGAGAGGAGAGTAAGCCGAAAGGTGGCTGGCCAAAGCGGACCAAAGCTTTGCCAAATTTCGGCCACACTTGGCCCTCAGGGGATGACAGGTGAGACAAAGGGCTGAAGCTCACAGACTGAGTCAGGACTATTAGCAGCCCAGCGTCTCTTCCACAGGGCAGAAATTCTGTGACCTTTTTCTGTTCTATCAGCTTTTTCATCTACTTTACATCAATCAGGGACAGGGCTGGAACTGAGTGAATTGCCCCAGCCCCATCAAGTACGAAGGTTGTCAGGCCTCAACCCCCTCCCTGCCAACACCGACATAACTGGTGGACTGGCTGAGGAGCCACAGAGCCCCATGTGACCTAGGCAGGCGCAAACCTCTACAGCATCTGCTCATTGGAGGGAACTGGACCACAGCCCTGCAGGGTTACCAGAGACTGGGTGTGACAGAGGGGCAAGGCAGGGAAAGAGGCATCAACCTTCCCTGGCTAATTTACTGGCTGGGGGGGGGTCTCCTGAGCTCATGGAACCCTGGAGTGAGTTATACTAAAGCTGCCAGCAGACTTCTGCTGTCTATTCGCAGAGACTTTTCAACTCTTTGATTTGAGGTTGGTACTGGCTGGGACAATTGATTAGTACCTCTTCAACTAGGCCAATCACCTGAGGACTTTCCAATGTTGTACACTGTGTGTGTGGTAGTGGGAAGGTTTGATTTTCCTTCCCAATTGTTGTGGAATTGTTTGGGGGGGCATGGTGACCTAACTGCTGGTTTTCCTCCACAGCTCAGAATGCAACACAGAGTAACCAATTCTCTAGGGTAAGACAGAGCCACTTAACCCCACCACATCAAGAAGGCCCCTAGTTGCCCAGGCAGTAGCAAAGTACGGGTTGACAAAACTCTAGGGGAAAGCTACAAACACAAGTCCCAGCTTACAGGCAAAGGAAGGACTGGTCAATCACTACTCCTCGAACCCCCAACCCAACTTATCCTTACCTACTCACCCAGCCAAACGGTGCAAAATAAATATGGGGCGGAATCAGCAGAAAAGCTCTGGAAACATGAACAACCAGAGTAGATCAACCCCCCCCCCCCAAGGAACAATTTGGCAGACACAAATGACAATCCTTTGCATAAACAGATGGCTGAGATGTCAGAAATTGAATTCAGAATTTGGATTGCAAACAAGATCAATAAAATAGAGGAAAAATTGGAATTAGAAATTCTGGGAGC
>CAUYON010025599.1:0-30896 GCA_963573935.1 Arctocebus calabarensis | reverse complement strand
TATTGTTAAAACATTCACTTTTCTCTTTACTATGAGTTTTTTCATGCTTAATACTGAGAAGCAATTTCCCACAGTCATTACATTCATTAGGCTTTTTTCTTGAATAGTTGTTATTACTGACAGCCAATTCTGATACGTTGTTCAAGCTCATTCCAAAAGAGTTACACTGATAGAATATTTTACTGGAAGGAAAAGAATCTGTGTTCAAGTTAAATGGTTTTCCTATTACATTACCTCGTACCTTATTGAGCATTTTGTTATTCATGAATACAACTTCCCACAAATGTGTTGGTTTGTTTTCTTGGTTCCTTTCTTTTAGGTGATCAGCTTTCCAAATGTCTAGAAATAAGAAAAATTAATCTTACCATATAAATACTAACACACATTTCTTATGAAATGAGACCCCTACACAAATGCCCATGTCACAATTGGTTTTGTTCAATTTCTAGGGATGAAAATGATTGCAAATGCATTATTTTTTCTTATTTTATGGGTTTGAGGTAAAATAAAAGAAAACCAATGACGAGAAACAAAATTCCTGCATAATGGAAAAAGGAAGCTGAATTTAGGTATTAGAACACATACATTTGGATTCTAATATATGAAGGATAAGAGCCATTGCTTAAATCTGAATTTCTCCATGCATTCCCCCCCATGGGGGGGGGAACTATGAGGAATAACACAAGGAAAATAAATAACATTACCTATAACAATTCATGAGTTTAGCATTACTAGGAGACAGAGAACTACTACTAACTTCATGTTGCCACTAAGTAAAGAAGTACTAGAACATAAAACAAACAAACAAAACCTTGAGTAGACATCTACGTAGAGACTCAACTGGAGACTGTGGCAATCACATGGAATAGAAGAGTCAGAGAGTTCGGAGGAGATGAAACACAGAGTTATTCCAAGAAAGGTAAAGTTCTACCTCTGAGGGGGAAAATATTGAAATGTCATCTGAGTTCAGATAGATCAAAACAATGGTTACTGGAAAATCTAAACAAAGGAACTTAGAGTATTTGGGAAACAAAGGGGCAAAATGGTGATCAAACTCAGGAATGAAAATAGCATGTAAATTACAAGGAATTTTAAGGATTAAATCTGTAGAACTCCCAAAATTTACATGTTGAAGCCCTATCTCAAAATACAAGGTCTTTAAGGAGGTAATTAAGATTAAATGGGGTTATATGGGTAAGTCTTTAATCAGATATGACTGATGTCCTGATGTCCTTATGTTCACAGGAATAAACTCCAGAGTGCACGTATGTTCTCTCTCCCAACCCTAAACCGCAGCAAAGGTACAGAGAAAAGGACATGTGAGGACACAAGAAGGAATAATCTCCACATCAAAAAGAGAGACCTCACCAGAAACCCAATCCTGCTGGTACCTTGACCTTGGACTTCTAGCCTCCAGAATTGTGAGAAAATAAATTTGTCATTTAAGTTACCTAGTCTGGGGTATTTTATTATAGCAGCTTGAGCAGACTAATACAAAACTCAAGGGTAAAATAGACTTGAGAGAAATTTTAATAAATAGCATTAAAAGGAACATGAAAAGAGAAGGAGTAGCAACAACCAAAAAAGACTACAGAAACCAGTGAGGTGGCTCATACCTGTACTCCTAGTACTCTAAGAGGCTGAAAAGGGAGGATCCCTTGAGCTCAAGGACTTCAAGACCAGCCTGAGCAAAAGCAAGACCCTATCTGTACTAAAAATATGAACATTAGCCAGGCAATGTAGTAGGTTCCTGTAGCCTCAGCTACTTGGGAGGCTGAGGCAAGAGTATCACCTGAGCCCAGGAGTTTGAGGTTGTTGTGAGCTAGGCTGATGCCAGGGCCCTCTAGCCTGGGTAACAGAGTGAGACTCTGTCTCACTCCACTCCCAAACAAAAAAGAGTAAAGATAGAAGAAAAGTGGACCAGAAAGTTCTAGAAAAACAAAATCTGCAACTTATCCTATATTATATACAAATTATTACAGCCTCTAGAGAGCATCAAATATTAAAACTATAACCCAGGCACAGTGTCTCATGTCTGTAATTCCAGCACTTTCTGAGACTGAGACAGGAAGATCACTTGAGGCCAGGAGTTCACAACAAGCCTGAGCAACAGACTGAGACCTTGTCTCTCTCTTTTTTTTTTTTTTGTAGAGACAGAGTCTCACTTTATCACCCTCAGGAGAGTGCTGTTGCATCACAGCTCATAGCAACCTCCAACTCCTGGGCTTAGGCGATTCTTTTGCCTCGGCCTCCCGAGTAGCCCTTGTCTCTATTTTTAAAAAGGAAAAAAATTAACTGATCAAGGTGGTCTACACCTGCAGTCCCAGCTACTTTAGAGGCTGAGGTGGAGGATCACTGTGGCTACAGTGAGCTATGATCACATTGTAGTACTCCAGTGTGAGTGAAAGAATAAAAACCTATCTCTTTTACAAAAAAAAAAAAAAACCAGGCACAGTGGCTCCTGTCCATAATCATGATACTCTGAGAAGCCAGGGCACGTGGACTGCTTGAGCCCAGGACTGCTTGAGCCTCTCAGAGGTCAGGGCAGGTGGACTATTTAAGACCAGCCTGAGCAAGAGTGAGAACTGGGTCTACTTAAAAAAAAAAAACTTAAAAAACTATCTATAGTCCCAGCTGCTTGGGAGGCTGAGGCAGGACAATCAATGGGCCCAGGAGTTTGAGGTTGCTGTGAGCTATGATGCCAGGGAACTCTACCCAGTATGACAGAGTGAGATTCTGTCTCAAGAAAAAACAAAAAGAAGAAAATCTCCCCCCCAAATCTAAGATAACTGTCCAAAAATAAAGGACCTGATTCTGATCCACATATTCAAATGAACCAACATGAACCTAACAAAAAGTAACCTGGAACAGTCCTAACAATACCTTGATAAAACTAGAAGAACCTAAAGTTGAAGAAAAAGTTCCCTGGACAAAAAAGACCAACTCTCAACAAATTTTACCATAACTTTATAATGACTCTTGAAATTTTATTATGACTCTTGTATTATCTCTACAATTCAGCTTTCATTTTTCAGTTTTAGTATTTTGGCTCTTTTGTACTTTCACATAAAGTTTAGAATTAGGTAGTCAATTACTACAAGAAAACCTGGTAATTACTTCATGGTATTAGATTATTTTGAATCTACAGGTTGTTCTTTTTGTTTTGTTTTGTTTTTTGGAGACAGAGTCTCACTTTATCGTCTTTGTGTCATAGCTCACAGCAACCTCCAACTCGGGCTCAATTGATCTGCTTGCCTCAGTTTTTCTATTTTTAGTAGAGAGGGGTCTTGTTTTTGCTCAGGCTGGTCTCAAACCTCAAACCATGAGCTCAGGCAATCCACCCGCCTTGGTCTCCCAGAGTGCTAGGATTATAAGCATGAGCCACTGCACCCAGTATCTATAGGTTATTTTAAGGAGAAAAACATGTTAACAATACTGAGTTTTCTATAAACAGGGAGCTCTGTTTATTTAGGTATTTAATTTCTCTTGAAATGGGTTTTGAGTGAGTTTTTTCACATCTTCTGCCAGACATATCTCCAAAAAATATTTTGGATGCTACTACAAACAGAATCTTTTAAAATTTCAACTTTCAATTAACCATTGCTAGTATATAGAAAATTTGATTTTGTATATTTTTCTCCTGCAACCTAGCTATAATCACTTAATGGTTTTAGTCTTTTGTTTTCATAGATTCTAACTGGATTTTCTACATAGATAATCATGTCTTGTGTTAATAAAGATGGTTCTATTTCTTTTCTACTTTTTATTCTCCTATTTCTTTTCATTTGATTATACTAGTTGACTATATTATATTATCAAGCATGAACAAATATCCTTGTCATGTTCCTTGTCAGTAGAAAAGAAACCATTCAGTTCTTTATAGTTACATACAATGTCAGGTGTAGGTTTCTTATAGATGTCCTTAGAAAAGGCACTTTCTACTCTTTATTTTAAAATTTTTTTCAGATTGATGAGGATACAAATGTTTAGGTTACATTGTTTTCATTTCTAAGGTAAAATTCAAGCTGTATTTGAGCCCTTCACCCAGGGGGCATGCTGAACATGCTCACATTGTGTACATTAGGTGAGATTCCACCAATCACTCCTTCTTCCACTCTCCTCCCTCTCACTAGATTATACTTGTGTTTTTCTTTCATGAGGGCTTGTATTTGTTTATATATTGGTTTCTTATTGGTATTAAGTACATTGGATATTTTCCCCCCATTCATTTGATACTTTACTAAAAAGAATGTATTTCAACCCCATCCAGGTAAACACAAAAGATAAAAAAGTCTCCATCTTTTCTTATGATTGACTAGTATTCCATGACATACATATGCCACAGTTTGTTAATCCATTTACGGGTTGATGAGCACTTGGGTTGCTTCCATGTCTTGACAATTATAAAATGAGCTGCAATAAATATTCTAGTGGAAATGTCCTTGTGGTAAAATGACTTTGTTTTTCCTGGGTAGATACCTAGTAATGGGACTGCAGGATCAAATGAAAGGTGAACTTCTAAGGGGTCGCGCCTGTGGCTCAGTAAGTAGGCCGCCGGCCCCATATACCAAAGGTGGTGGGTTCAAACCTGGCCTCAGCCGAACTGCAAAAAAATGGCCGGGCGTTGTGATGGGCGCCTGTAGTCCCAGCTACTGGGGAGGCTGAGGCAAGAGAATCACCTAAGCTCAGGAGTTGAAGGTTCCTGTGAGTTGTGTGATGCCATGGCACTCTACAGAGGGCGATAAAGCGAGACTCTGTCTCTACAAAAAAAAAGGTCAACTTTTAGTTCTTTGAGAATTCTCATAGAAGTTGTATTCCTTTGCAATCCCACCAGTAGTGCAAAAGTCTTCCCCTATCTCCACATCCATGCCAGTATCAGCAGATTCAGAACTTTGTGATGTGCACTAATCTCATTGGAGTTAGGCGTTATCTCAGAGTGGTTTTGATTTGCATTTCTCTGATGATTAAGGATGATGAACATTTTTTCATGTGTATGTTGTCCATTCATCTGTCATCTTCAGAGAAGTTTCTATTCAAGCCTCTTGCCCACTTATAAGTGAGGTTGTTTGGGTTTTTTTTTTTTTTTTATTAATTTGGGTTCTCTGTAGATTCTAGTTATCAGCCCTTTGTCAGATTTATAGCATGCAAATATCTTCTCCTGTTTTGTCTGTTTACTTTGGTTGTGGTACCTTTTGCTGTGCCACAGCTTGATCATGTCCTACTTATTTTTGATGTTACTGCAATTGCCAAGAGGATCTTCTTCATAAAATCTTTTCCCAGGACAATTTTGTCTAATGTTTTCTCCACTATGTCTTCTAGAATTGTTATAGTTTCAAATTTCTTAAATTTAAATCTTTTATCCAGCTTGTATCAATTTTTGTCAGTGGTGAGAGGTGCAGGTCCAATTTCAATCTTCTTCCTGTGGCTAATCAGTTATCTGAGCACCATTTATTAAACAGGGATTCTTTTCTCCAATATATGCTTTTGTTTGGTTTCTCAAAGATCAGATAGTGATATGTAGGTGGTTTAGTCTCTAGGTTCTCTATTCTATTCCATATATCTGTATCTCTGTTTTTGTACCAGTACAATGCTTTTTTTGATCACTATAGACTTGAAGTCTGGTGATATGATGCCTCCACATTTGTTTTTATTTTTTCAAAATTGTATTGGATATCTCTCTGTGTGTGTGTATATATATATATATATTTTTTTTTTTTCGTTGTTGTTGTTGGAGTTTTTGGCCAGGGTTGGGTTTGAACCTGCCACGTCCGGCATATGGGGCTGGCACCCTACTCCTTTGAGCCCACAGGCACTGCCCCATGGATATCTGTATTGTTTATGATTCCATGTGAGATGAAGAACTATTTTTTCAAGTTTTTCAAAGTATGATGGTGGTGCTTTGATGGGGATTGCATTAAATCTGTAGATCACTTTGGGGAGTATGGACATTTTAACAATGTTGATTCTTCCCAGCCATGAGCATGGTATATTCTTCCATTTGTTAATGACTTTTGTTATTTATTTTCTCAGGGTTTCATAGTTCTTTTTATAGAGATCCTTCATATTCATTGCTTGATATATTCCCAAGTTTTTCATTTTCTTTAAAAGTATTATATCTTTAATTTGATCCTCAGTTTGAATGTTATTGGCATATATGAAGACTATAGATTTGTGGACATTGATTTAGTGTCCTGAGATGTCACTATATTTCTTAATTACTTCTAAGAGCTTTGTAGTTGAGTCCCTGGGGTTTTCCAGGTATAAGATCATGCCATCTTGTGAAGAACAAGAGTTTGCCCTTCTCTGTCCCCATTTGAATGCCCATGATCTTCTCTTGTCTGACTGTAATGGCTAGCATTTCCAGCACCATGAATAGGAGTGGCAATAGTGGGTATTCTTGTCTGGTTCCAGTTCTAAATGGAAATACTTTCAATTTTACTCCATTTAATAAGATATTGGCTGGGGGGTTGTTGTAGATGGTCTCTATCAGTTTAAGAAATATCTCACATATACCTACTAAGTGTTCTTATCAGAAAAGGATGCTGATTTTGTCAAGTGCCTTTTCTGCATCAATTCAGAGAACCATATAGTCTTTTTTTTTAAATTTATGCAGTGAACCACATTTGTAGCTTTATGTATGTTGAACCAACATTGCATCCCTCAGATAAGACCCACTTGATCATGATTTATAATTTTTTGAATGTGTACCTGTATCCTGTTTGCTAGGATCTTACTGAATATTTTTGCATCAATATTCATTAATAGTACTGGTCTACATTCCCTTTTTTGTTGGGTCCTTTCCTGGTTTTGGAATCAGGACAGTATTTGCTTCATAGAATTTGTTGGGGAGGATTCCTTCCTTGTCTATGTTTTGGAATAAGTTTTGCAATATAGGTACTAGTTCCTTTTTGAAGGTTTGGTAGAATTCTGGTGTGAAACCATCTCGTTCAGGGCTTCTTTTTTTTTTTTTTTAAGGAAAATTTTGTATTGTTGATGTAACTTCAGTGCTTGATATAGGTCTATTAAAATTTTCTAATTCTTTCTGGTTGAGTTTAGGAAGGTGGTATATTTCTAGGTATTGATCCATTTCCTCTACATTCTCAAATTTCTGGGAATAGAGTTTTTTTGTAATAATCATTGAGGATCTTTTGTATGTCTAGGGTATTTCCCTTTTTCCACTTCTGATTGAGGTTACTGGAGATCTTTTCTGTTTCTGGTTAATTTGGCCAAGAGCTTATTGATTTTATTAATCTTTTCAAAGAACAAGCTTTTTATCTTGCTGATCTTCTGAATGATTCTTGTGTTGTCATTTCACTTAATTCTGCTCTGATTTTGGTTGTTTCTTTTCTTCTGCTAGGTTTCAGATTGGGTTGTTCTTTTTCTAATTGCTTGAGATAGTCCATTAGGTTGCTGATTTGCTTTGTATTTCTGGATGAAGGCATATAATGCTATAAATATGTTGCTTAACACTGCCTTTATAGTAACCCACAGGTTTTGATAGCTTGTGGCTTCATTATCATTTTGTTCAAGCAATTGAATGATTTCCTTTTTAATATCTTCTGTAACCCAGCTGTCATTCAGCATAAGGTTCTTTAGTTTCCAAGACTTTATGTGGGTATAAAGATTTCTGTTGGTGTTGAATTCACCTTTTATTCTGTGATGTCCCAAATGATACAAGGAATAATTTCTATTCTCTTAAATTTGTTGAGGTTAGATTTATACCTTAAGATATGATTAATTTTAGAGGATGATCTGTGAGCTTATGAGAAAAATGTGTACTCAGTTTTATTAGGATGAAATATTCTGTATATGTCTGTAAAGTCCATTTGTTCTAGGGTTGTGTTTAAGTCCACTATTTCTTTTTTGAGTTTCTGCTTGAAGGATATGTCCAGTACTGTAAGATGGGTGTTGAAATCTCCAATTATTGTGGAGCTAGACGATATCAAATTGTTCAGATCATTTAGGGTTTGTTTTATATATCTAAGAGTACTTAGGTTAGGTGCATAAATGTTAAACGATTGAAATCTCTTCATCCTGTATGCTATAAGACAAGTACGTAGTGTCCATCCTTATCATTCCTTATTTTTGTTGGTTTAAATCCAATTATATCTACAAACATGTTTGCAACCCCTGCTTTTTTCTGATTTCCATTTGCCTAGAATATTGTTTTCTAGCCCTTCACCCTGACTCGTTTTATCCTTAGAGGTTAGGTGTGTTGGTTGGAGACAGCAGATATTGGGTTTGAGCTTTTGTATCCAGCCAGCCAGTCTGTGCCTCTTTGGTGGGGAATTCAAGCCATTCACATTTACTAAGAGAACTGATGGGTATGGTGGAATTTTTTGGTTATCCTGTTTTGCAGAGTTCTATTGTTTAGTTTTATCCTTTGCACCCTTGTGGAATCTAGGTTTCGTTCTTTAATTTCTGGGTGTATTTACTTTGGTGATGAATCATCACGCTGGTCAAAATGAAGAATAGGTCTGAGTATTTCCTGTAGAGTTGTGGCAAATTTCCTTGACATTTGCATGTCAGTAAAATATTTGATTTTTCCATAACAAATGAAATTCAGTTTAGCAGTTTACAAAATCCTGGGCTAAAATTTGTTTGGTTTAAGAAGGTTAAAGGCTGATGACCACCCTCTTCTGGCCTGAAAAGTTTCAGCTGAAAGGTCTCAGGTTATCCTGGTTATTTTTCCCTTTGCACATAAGACTTTTCTTATGCCTGGCTGCTTGCAGGATTTTCTCCTTCATACTGACTTTGGCAAAGTTAATTACAATGTGTCTACAAGATGCTTTGTTTGGATTGAATGAGGCTGGGTTCTGAAACTACTCTGAATTTCTGTGTCTTGCATAATACTTGGGAAATTCTCCCACCATGATGTAGAGCTTCAGTGCTTTTTGGGCCATTCTCTTCTCCTTCATGAATCCCTGTAATTCAGATGTTTGATCTTTTGGAGTAATCCCATGACTCTCTCAGGGAATATTCTGTTTTTGTTCTCTTATTTTTCTGCCTCTTTGAATGATTGGGTTAATTCAAAAGTCTGTGTTCAATTTCTAAAGTTCTTTCTTATCCATTTTCTACTCTGTCACTGAGGCTCTCTACCATGTTTTGAAATTCCCTGAATGCCTCTTTCAATTCCTTAAGCTCTGCTACATCTTTTTAAAATTATATCCAGATACTTGGTGACTTCATCCTTATTTTCACTAATTTCTTGAGACAATTTTTGGATTACTTTTTGGTTTTCTTTTTCTCTCTTCTCCTAAATTCTATTCATCTTATTTGCCATCCATATTCTGAATTCCATTCTGACATTTCAACAATTTCTCTATGGATGGTATTTTCTGCTCTATCTCCCTTGTACTCTCTTCAGGGAATTAATCTGCTTGGATTTTAATTCTTGCCCTATGCATTTTCATTTCAAACACTATAGTTTCATTTTTAGACATTTTATTTCCATATTTTCTGTTGCATAGTGCTGAATTTTGATCTTCTATGTCTTGAAAGTTTTAGAACATATGGTACCTTGTTATATTACTGTTTCAATGAACTTGCTGGCTCATTCTACTATCTATGGCAATTCTGAGTCCTACTGATTAGTCTCTTTGAGATGACCCAGTTTCCCCATATGTTAGTATGTCTGATAATATTTTAACAGATGAAAGATATTGTGAATTTGACTTTGTTGGATGTTGAATACTTTTGGATTCCTCTAAGTATTTATGTGCTTTGTTCTAGGATGCCCTTAAGTCACTCAGAAACAATTTGATACTTTCAGGTCTTGCTTTTATAAGTTTTTTAGGTAATTCTGGGGTACATAAACTCCTATACTGAGAGAAGACATTTCTAAACACTCAACCCAATACTCTATGAATTGAGTTTTTGCACTCTAGTGGCAACAGTCCATTTCACTCTCTTTGTGACTACTGTAGACTGTTCCTTCTATTTCTTTCACAAAGTTCTTTCATTAATTTCCTCACACACAAGCTGATTAGTACCTCAGTGAGTAGGAGGTGGCCCCTTCAGTGAGTAGGAGGTGGCCCCTTTACAGATCTCAGACTTCTGTCTTTGTGTATGTATCTCCTTTAGGACACAAGCAATTCCCAACCCTCACTGTTCCATGTTCTAGGAAAGTATGGCTGAGAAGTCTTGAGCTGGCTTCCTCCACCAACCCTACCTGGAAGGTCCATCCCAGCCATGCATGTATGCAAATACTCGGGTATTAAAAACCTTGGCAAAGACACCTCATTGAGAAGAGAGTCCAAAGGAAACCAAGAAAAGCAGAGACAAATTGCTCCCTGCCCAAATCCCCAATTATAAAGAACAGTGTCACTCTGAGAAAAATAGGACACTGTTCCAAACCTCCAGATCCAGAATAATGATACAGAGCTTTTACCCAAGAGCATAGGCAAGCCATAATAACAAAGAGCTCTAAAGCTCTCCTCTAGAAAATTCACTTTGCTCAGATAAGAGAGCAGGTTAAGTTCAAGCCTAAGGCCAACCTTGAAAACAAGCTAAAGCACAAACCAACTAAAAGTTTTATCGAAGAGAACAAGGGAAAGTAAAAGCTAAGAAAGGACATCTAGGGAACTTAGATTTGTTCCTTTCTACCAGAAACACTCATACAAGTACATACACACCACACACAGGCTTTCTCCAATAATGACTTTTAAACTTAAGTTTTTTAACTAGATGACTCCTATAATAATGTCATGCAAAGCAACTTGAAAAACTGACCTCAAAGACTACCCTTTAAAGGGGGCCCACAATTAATTGGACCAAATAGTGAGCAGTCTATGGCCCAGGGCATTGTTACAATCAACAGAGCAAGCAATAAGTCAGCAACTAATTCATAGCAGAGTGTGATAGCAACAAAGGCAGACAAGCTAATATAAGCTATTAGAAAAGGAGAAACTCAAAAAGGGATACTCAATCTGTAATTATTACTTTGTATAATTTGTTTCAGATTTAGATTTTTTTTTTTTTCAAATTTTGGAATATTTGCATTACACTTACTAACTGAGCATTCTAAATCTGGAAATCCAAAATCTGAAATTTTCCTTTAAGCATCATCATGTTGGACTTGATATGTTTCGGATTTTAGAGCCTTTCAGATGTTCAGATTTGGGGTGATCAACCTGTATAACAATGCACTTTTGATATTTAAACATATATAGTTGTGATATGTATAAAAATAATGCCAAAAATGAAGAAAAGAGATAAGAATTATATAAATAACAATCCTATATCTTATTGGGGTTAAGGTAGCATAAATCTGAAGTAGATTTTGATAAGGTACAATTTAGATAAAGTCTAGAGCAACCACCAGGTAAATCATTTTTTAAAGTGAAATAGTCATTAAAGGAATTAGATTATTCTACTAAAATATATTCACTGCATTAAAAAGGCAGAAGTAAAAAGAACAGAAAATCAAAAAACCATGAAACAAAGAAAATAAAAAGATAGCAGATGTAAATCCATCTATAGATGTTTCTCAACTTATCCATCACACATCCATTGTAAGTTAAAAATACCATAGCTCAAAATGCATTTAATACCACAATAAACCAATTTAAACTTGAAAACTTCTAAGTCAAATCATCATCCAGATGCTTTTCCATTTATAAGGAAGCTACAACCTAATAAATGCATCATAAAATCATAAATTAAGCCATTACAAGTCCAGATGTTTTTCAACTTACAATGAAGTTACATCCCAATAAACTCATTGTGAAGCTGAAAAATCATTAAGCTAAACCATTGTAAGTCAGGGACTGTGTGTATATTGATTATAACAAAAATGGAAATGGATTTTTAAGTCCAATCAAAAGGCAGCCATTCTCAGGCTGTTCAAAATCTGAAAATCCAAACACATGTTGTATACAAGAGATATAATTTGGTTCAAAGATATAAATACACTGAAAATTAAAAAACAGAAAAAAATACTCCAGGCATATGGCATTCATAAGGCTGGAGTATCTATCCTAACATCACACAAAATACACTTTAGTGCAAAAACTGTTATTAAAGAGGGACATTTTATAATAATAAAAGGGTCAGTCAATAAAAAGAGAGAACAATTCTAAACACATATGTCACTAAAGACAGAGCTTCAATGTATAAGATGCAAAAACTGACAGAATTAAAAGAAAAAATACACAAGAATACAATAATTGAGACTTTAATACTTCATTTTCAGTAATGGACAAAACAACTGGGCAGGCTCAGTGCCTGTGGCTCAACGGGCTAAGGTGCCGGCCACGCACACCTGAGATGGCAGGTTCGAATCCAGCCCGGGCCTGCCAAACAACAATGACGGCTGCAACCAAACAATGGCTGGGCATTGTGGCGGGCACCTATAGTCCCAGCTACTTGGGAGGCAGAGGCAGGAGACTCACTTGAGCCCAGGAATTGGAGGTTGCTGTGAGCTGTGATGCCACGGCACTCTCTTCAGGGTGACAGCTTGAGGCTCTGTCTCAAAAACAAAAACAAACAAACAAAAAAACAAAAACAACTGGGCAAAATATAAACTAGGAAGTAGAAGATATGAATGACATCATAAAGCAACCAGATGTAAGAGTTATAGACAGAACACTCCACTTTACAACAGCGAAATGACATTTTTTCAAAGCATACATGAAAATATTCCCTTCCCCAGAATAGATTTAAAGGGATTTTCTGCCAACAATAAAGGGATTTTCTGCCAACAATAGAAATAAATCACAAATCAACAACACAAAGGAATTTTGAAAATTCACAAACAGGCACAAATTAAATAGCACATTCCTAAATTTGAAAAAAAGGATTAAAGAAGCAATGACAAGGGAAATTAGAAAAATACTTTGAGAGAAGTAAAAATGAAGGAACCAAAACTTATGGAACACAGGTAAAGCAATTACTAGGTTGAAGCAATGCTTAGAATGAAATTTGTAGCTGTAAATAACCATGTTAAAAAAGATCTCAAATCAATAAACTAACCTTAGAGCATTAGACAAGAAAAACACTGTGAACACAAAGCAGAAAAAAGGAAATAAAAAAGATTAGAGTAAAAATTAATTAAAGCAAGAACAGCAAAATTATAGCTAATTGTTAGAAAGGATCCACAAAACTGATAAATCTCTAGCTAAATTGATATTGGAAAAAAAATGATTCAAATTATTAAAATTGGCTCAGAGCCTATAGCACAGTAGTTATGGCACCAGCCACATACACCAAGGATGACAGGTTCAAACCTGGCCCAGGCCAGCTAAAACAACAATGACAACTGCAACAAAAAATAGCCAGGCTTTGTGGCAGGTGCCTGTAGTCCCAGCTACTTGGGAGGCTGAGGCAAGAGGATCACTTGGGCCCGAGAGTTTGAGGTTGCTGTGAGGTGTGACGCCACAGCACTCTACCGAGGGTGACAGAGTCTCAACCCCCCCCCAAACCAAATTACTAAAATTGAGAATAAAAGACATCACTATACCTTTTAAGAAATGAAAAGAATTATAAGGGACTGCTATGAACAATGTATGCTAACAAATTATACAATTTGTCAATGAAATAAAAAAGTCCCTAGAATAACAAAAATTAATGAAACCAACTCAAGGAAAAACAAAAGTATGAAAACACTTATAGCCAGTAAAAACATTAAATTAGTAATTTTAAGAATTCCCATTAAAAAAAAGAAAGCCAGCCAGATTCAGTGACTCAAGCCTAGCCCTCCGGGAGTCTAGGGTGGCTGAATTATTTGAGCTCAGGAGTTCAAGACCAGCCTGAGCAATAGTGAGATTCTGTCTCTGCTAAAAATAGAAAATCTAGCTGGGGCTCTCCCAGCCCCATCAGTTATTCCTTTGAAAATAACTGAGTGTGGCTCAGCGCCTGTGGCTCAACGGACTAAGGCGCCAGCCGTATACACCTGAGCTGGCAGGTTCGAATCCACCCCGGGGCTGCCAAACAACAATGACGGCTGCAACCAAAAAATGGCTGGGCATTGTGGTGGGTGCCTGTAGTCCCAGCTACTTGGGAGGCTGGAGGCAAGAGACTTGCTTGAGCCCAGGAATTGGAGGTTGCTGTGAGCTGTGATGCCACAGCACTCTATCCTGGGTGACAGCTTGAGGCTCTGTCTCAAAAAAAAAAAAAAAAAGAAAAGAAAAGAACTGAGTGTAAGAAATTTTCTTTCTGAACTGCTGCCTTGCTGGCTCATCCACTAGAGTAGAACAGCAACAATTAGGGACTGGTACACAGAATATGTAAAGAACTCTTACTACTCAACAAAAAGAGGACAAGTAATCTAACCATATAATGAAAAAAGCAACTTTGTCATAATGATATATTCTTTAGGATTTTCTGCTTCAACAATCATGCCTCTGAGAATAAGGGGGTTTATTTCTTCCTATTCATCTGAATACTTTTCATTTGGTTGCTGGACTGGACATTCTAGCCTTACTACTTAACTTAGGGAAAAAGCATGCAGTTTCTCACCATTAAGTATGATGTTAGTAGTAGATTTTTTTAATCATGTTGAAGAAGTTCACCTCTATTCTATTCCTAGTTTGCTCAGTTTTTTTTTTTTATCATGAATTGGTATTAGATTTTGTGAAATGTTTCTTCCACATCAGTTGATATGCTTATATGATTTTTCTTTTGTAACCTGTTTGATGTGGTAGATTGATTAATTGATTTTCAAATGTTGAACCAGCCTTGCATGCCTGAAATAAATGCCAAAGGATCATAATGTCTTATTCTTTTTTATACATGGTTGGATTCTATTTGGATTTTTGTATCTATGATCATGAGATATATTGGTCTGTGATATAAGGTCTTCCTTGTAAGGTCTTCATCTGCTTTTGGGACTAGAAAAATAGAAGTAGAAAGCTTCCCTCTACATCTCTTTTGTGAAAGACATTGAAGAGAACTTTTGTTCTCTTCCTTAAATGTTCCATCAGTGAAACTAATAAACCCTGATAATTAGGTTTCTTTAGTAAGCTTTAAACTAATGATTCAATTTCTTTATCAGATTCTGGCCTATTTGAATGGCCTATTTCTCCTGTGTTAATTCTGTATTTCTCTCTCTCTCTCTTTACATATATATGTATAAAATATTAAAAAAAATTTTTTTTTTTAATTGAGACAGAATCTCACTTTGTCACCCTCGGTAGAGTGCCATGGTTCATAGCTCACAGCAACCTCAAATTCTTGGGCTCAAGTGGTTCTCTTGCCTCAGCCTCCCTTTTGTTTGTATATTTCAACGAATGGCCCATTTTTGCCTAAGTAAGGGGACTGGGAAGCCAGGAATGAGTGCAAACTATACCGAAACAATCTGCTCCACACAAAGTAGGAGGAAATGCTGATCTAAATAACATTAAAAATAGCATTTATGAGACAAAAGTCAAATCTGCAGATAAGAATTGTATTTTAGTTGATAAAATTATAAAATTCAGAATTATACCCATATGGGGTATAATTATAATTTCTTCCACATCAGCTGATATAATGTATACAAGGAAAGAAAAATTAAAGTAAATGGATAATGGATGGTTGGAACCAGGTTTCTTCCTTTTGAGTGTGGTCATTTACAGATAAGCAAGGAAGAAAACTAGAATGTTCCATGTGGGAATTAAGAATTAAAGACAAAAGTATAAATGCATGTTTAATTTAATATTGCAAATGGTTACATATAGAAAAACTTACATGCTCGGCACCTGTAGCTCAGTGGGCTAAGGTGCCAGCCACATATACCTGGGTTCGAATCCAGCCCGGGCCCACCAAACAACAATGACGGCTGTAACCAAAAAAATGGCCGGGCGTTGTGGCGGGCACCTGTAGTTCCAGCTACTTGGGAGGCGGAGGTAAGAGACTCGCTTGAGCCCAGGAATTAGAGGTTGCTGTGAGCTGTGATGCCACAGCACTCTATCCAGGGTGACAGCTTGAGGCTCTGTCTCAAAAAACAAAAAAACAAAAAAAACAACTTACAAATACATGTAATTATAGGGGTTAGTATGCATATGTGTATTTCCCTGCTCTGTCAGTTGAGAGAGGCCAATGCCCTCTTAGGACAAGCATACCTTCAGCATAGATCTTGTTTTCTAACATTATTCTTGAATAAAATGAACCAGGGTTATGTGCAGAAATGGCTGGTTTTAGAAAGGAGGGAAATATACAAGATGAGCCTGAAGCATCTTATAGTGCTAGAAAGAAAGGAAGTGCTCCAAAACAATACAATAAAATATATAAATCCCCATTTCTTAGGTGATAGCTGTGCAAAGTGACATTTTTCCAATGTGTACAATATGTAAAAGGGGGAAAAAAACATAGCTTTATAGTGGAGTAAACTGACAAACACTATATCAATTAAGTCATTTAGGCCAAAATCAAAAGTCAGTAAAATATGGTGATACTAAGCATGCTTGATACAATGTGACAAAAAAGGTACTTTACCACTGTGGCCTTCCTCCCCAAACCCATAATCCCAGTCTTATCTTAAGAAAAACACCGGACAAATTCCAGTAAGTGGCACTTATATATACCTCACCGGGACTCTTCCAAACTGTCAAGGTCATCCAAAACAAGGGAAGTCTGGGAAACCACCATAGCCAAGAGGAGCCTAAAGAGACATGACAACTAAATGTAATATGGTACCCTGGCAGGGATCCTGGAACAAAGAAGGATTAGGTAAAAATTAACAAAATTGAAATAAAACTGTGGACTTTAGTCAATAATAATGTATCAATATTGGTTCAATAACTGTCACAAATATACCATACTAATATATTAGCAATGGGGGAAATGGCATCATTCTTTCTACTATCTTTTTTTTTTTTTTTTTTTTGAGACATAGCCTCAAAAAAGGTAGTGGTAGAGTGCTGTGGCATCATAGCTCACAGCAACCTCCAACTCCTGGGCTCAAGCAATCTCCTGCCTCTGCCTCCCAAGTAGGTGGGACTATAGGTGCCCACCACAACGCCTGGCTATTTTTTGGTTGCAGCCGTCATTGTTGTTTGGCGGGCCTCGGCTGGATTCGAACCTGCCAGCTCAGGTATATCTGGCTGGCACCTTAGCCACTGGCACCGAGCCTCTTTCTACTATCTTAACTATAAATTATGAAATAAAGTGAACTTTTTAAATGGATAAAGAAAACATGTAACTACCCAATGAGCACAAAAAAGATGTTCAACATTGTTAGCCATTAGGAAATGAAAACAAAAACCACAATGAGATACCACTTTATAGTTACTGGATTGGTATAATCAAAAAGGCATAATAAAATGTACTGGTAAAGATCTGGACAAATCAGAAAACTCATGTACTGCTGGTGGGGATGTATTCACATATTGCAGCTGCTATTGAAAAGAAGCTAGCAATTTCCCAGAAGGTTAAACTTAGAGGCACCCCATAACCTAGCAACCTACTTCTAGGTATATATCCAAAATGTATACATGTCCATATGTAAAGGTGTACACAAACAAGCACAGCAGCATTGTTCATAAACACCAAAAAGTGGGGAAAAAAACAAATGTCCACCAACTGACAAATGGGACAAATAAAATGTGGTATCTCCATATAACATAATATCATATGGCCATAAAAACAAGTGAAATATTGATACATTCTACACTATGGATGAACTTTAAAAATGAACTTTACTTATGCTAAGTAAAGGAAGCTAGTCAGAAAAGGTTACACATGATTCAATTTATATGAAACATCCAGATAAGACAAGACCATAGAGACAGAAAACTGATTAGTGGTTGCCCAGGGATATGGGGAAAGAAAAACAGAAAGTAATTGCTAATGAATATTGAGTTTGTTTTAGGAGTGATAATAATATTCTAATAAAATCATTGTAGCGATGGTTACACAATTATGCAACACATTGAAAGTGATTAAATCATATACATTAAATTTGTAATGTATATGGTATGTGAAACTCCATAAAACTATTAAGAAAATTGTTTACTATATACCTGTTTGATGGTGTATAGATGACATGTGACTGATATTATATATTGTTCTTATAGCCAATCACCTGCCTAAACTAACATTAATTTAAATCACTGTTTTTTTTTGAGAAAGAGTCTCAACATGTCACCCTCGGTAGAGGGCCATTGCATCACAGCTCACAGCAACAATTCTCTTGCCTCAGTCTCCCAAGTAGCTGGGACTACAGGTGCCCGTCACAACACCTGGCTATTTTTTGTTGTTGTTGTTGTAGTTGTCATTGATGTTTGGCAGACTCAGTCCAGGTTTGAACCTGCTAGCTCCAGTGTATGGAGCAGGGCCTTAGCCACTGAGCTACAGGCACTGAGCTAATTTAAATTACTTTTGTATGGATTATTTACTTTTGTTTGTGTACATCACAAATATTCTAAAAAAATAAATATTTGACTTCCTAATCTTTTTGTTTTATTATTTTTTCTTGTCTGTGTAATGGACAGAATATCCTTTATGATATTTATTAAGATTAGCAGTTCTGAAGAACTATTATCCCTCATTTGGAAGATGTACTCAAATTTGTCAACAAATTTATACCAAGCTTTGTACATGTTTCTTTTATTAAAGATCAAGAAGTTGTATTATTCCTCATTTGGTATGCAATTTATAAAACTTTTTATTTGGAGATAATTTTTAGAGTGAAATGCAGCTGGAAGAAATAATACAAAGATCCTGAATATCCTCTTTCACCCAGTTTTCCCCAATGGTAACATCCTGTGCAACTATAGTTCAGTATCAGCCAAGAACTGATAATGAATCATTCAAATCAACCTTATCATGATTTCACAAGTTTTACATGTATTAGTTACCCGTACTTACCATATTTATGTATGGATTTGCATGAAAACCATAATAGTGGAGATAAAGAACACAGGATCCCACAAGCTCCCCTTTTGTAACTATAGTCATCTTTTACCTTCTGTGCCTTCCTAATACTGGTGACCACTCATTTGTTCTCCATTTTTATGTTGTCATTTCAAGAATGTTGTAAAAATAAACCCATAAGGCATTAACATAAATAGCCAAGCTCTATTTTTCACATTTGGCTGCTAACAGATTTCAAATTCCACCCCTCTGTCTCCACTCCTATCCAACACTGAGGCAAACCAATAATAAAGCCTAGGTGTTCCTTCTCCCTTTGTGCTAGAAAGAAATTCAAAGTACATAAATTCCACACTTCTTCTGTGGATTCACCCCAGCCCAGATTCCTAATGCAGTGATTTTCAAACAATATGCCTTGAAAAATTTTAAAGATCATTAATTATATTATTTTTGAAGCAAGTTCAAAGTATAGGAAGTATATTCTTTTTTTATTCTTTTTTAAAAAAATCAACATAATTTAAGTGTGCCATGAAAGTTGAATTATAGGTTCAAGTGTGCTGTGAGATAAAAAAGTTGAAAAACACTGCCCTAATGACAAAAAAAGCAAAGCATTCTTCTCCCTTCTTTCTCAAGCTATTTTAGACCAGCTTGGGAGCCTTTTTTGCCTGTCTCTAAGTCTGACTCTATGAGTAAAAAGGTGGAGAGACGGTGATGGGTGGGTCCACACCTAGGATGCATCTTAGAAGGGTGCAGGTTAAGTTTACTAAATGTAGAGTATAAGGGTTTGAACACAATAACTAGGAAAATGCCATGAAGGCTAAGTTAACCAGTTCGGTGAAAATATTTCAGACTGTATGTGGAACCAGTACATTGTACCCCATGAGTGCATTATTGTACACAGCTATGATTTAACAACAACAAAAAGAATAAAATACTTAGAAGTAAATTTAACTAAGAAGATACAAGACTTGTTTGTACGCCGAAACTTCAAAACACTGCTAAAAGATCCAAAAGAAGTCATAAACAAATGAAACAATATCTGGTGTTCATAGCTTGAAAGATTTCTTATTATTTTTAAGATAGCAATGCCCTTCAAAATGATATAATTCAGCAAAATCCTATTAAAATTCAGGCGGCATTTTTGCAGAAACGAAAAGCTAATTCTCAAAAATCACATGGAATTATAAAGCACCTTGAATAGCTAAACAATTTTTTAAAAGCACAGAATCACAGAACTCACAATGTCCAATTTCAAAATTTACTAGAAAGTTACAGTAATCAAAAGAGTGTGGTCATGCATACACATATGCACAGACAAATGAAATATAATCGACAGTCCAAAAAATACATCATTTACAGTCAATTGATTTTTGACAAGGATGCCAAGTGTATTAAGTGGGGAAAAAAAAAAATCTCTTCAACAAATGATACTGAGTTAAATGGATTTCTACATGAAAAGAATGAAGTTAGGTCCCTACCTTAAACTATATGCAAAAACTAACATGGATCAACAACCTAAATTTAAGAGCTAAACCAATAAAATGCTTAGAAGATAAGGAAAATCTTGAATTTGGCAATGAATTCTTAGATACAACATGAAATGCAGGAGCAACAAAAGAAAAAAATAGGTAAATTAAAAACAGTTAAGAGGTTCCTCAAGAAGCTAAAAAAAACCAATACCCCTTGATACAACAATTCCACCCTAGGTATATACACAAAAGAATTGAAAACATGGCCTGCAACAGTAATTATTTGCCAATGTTCACTGCAACATTATTCAGGATAGCCAAAAGGTATACAACCCAAGTTATACATCAACAGAGGAATAAATAAACAAAATGCAATACACACATACAATGGAGTATTATTCATCTAGGAAAGAAAAAGAAGTTCTTATAAATAAGAACTTTTCTGGCTATAATACAGATAAACCTTGAAAGCATTATACTAAGATAAGGGAGATTCAAAAGGACAAATATTTGCTATAATTCCACTGATATGAAATATTTACAATAATCAAAATTATAAGAGGCAGAAAGATTAGCAGTTACCATGGGCAAGTAAGTGGAAGGAGTGGAATGAGTACTTACTGCTTACAGGCTATAGAGTTTCTGTTCTTTTTTTTTTTTTTTGAGACAGAGTCTCTAACCCTGGGGTCGTGTCATGGCATCATAGCTCACAGCAACCTCCAACTTGGGCTCAATTGATCCTCTTGCTTCAGTTTTTCTATTTTAGTAGAGACGGGGATCTCACTTTTGCTCAGGATAGTCTAGAACCTGTGAGCTCAAGCAATCCACCTGCGTTGGCCTCCCACTGTGCCTGGCTGGCTGTAGAATTTCTGATTGGAGTGATGAAAATGTTTTTGGAGACCGTGATGATAGCACAAAATTATGAGTATAATTAATGTTATTGAATGGTACACTTAAAAATGGTTAAGAAAGGGCCAGGCATGGTGGCTCAAGCTTGTAAGCCTAGGATTCAGGGAGGTCGAGGCAGGAAGATCAGTTGAGCTCAGTAGTTAAGAGACCAGCCTAAGCAAAAGTGAGACTCTATTTCTATAAAAAAATAGAAAAATTAGCCAGGTGTGGTGATATACACCAATAGTCTCAGCTACTTGGGAGGCTGAAGTAGGAGGATCACAATGGACATTATTAAAGAGTCAAAAAAAACAACTAATGGCTCGGCACCTGTGGCTCAAGTGGCTAAGGCACCAGCCACGTACACCTGAGCTGGCGGGTTCGAATCCAGCCCTGGCTGCCAAACAATAATGACGGTTGCAACCAAAAAAAAAAAAAAGATGACCGGGCATTGTGGCAGGTGCCTGTAGTCCCAGCCACTTGGGAGGCAGAGGCAGAAGACTCACTTGAGCCCAGAAATTGAAGGTTACTGTGAGCTGTGATGCCATAGCACTCTATCCAGGGTGACAGCTTGAGGCTCTGTGTCAAAAAAAAACAAAAAACAAAACAAAAAACCAACCAAGTAAAACAAGAGATGTTGCTATGGAGGAAATGAAAAAGGGAATGCATATACACTATTGGTGAGAATGTACACTAGTATAACCTCTATAGAAAATAATATCGAGAATGGAGATTCCTCAAAGAACTAAAAGTAAACCTATCATTCAATCCTACAATCCCATTATTGGATTTCTACCCAAAGGAAAATAAGTCATTATCAAAGACACACCTGTACCTATATGTTTATTATAGCACAACTCAGAATTGCAACCTAAGTGCCATCAACTGGTAAGTGGATAAAGAAAATATACAGTATGTATATATACACCATGGAGTACCACTACTCAGCCATAAAAGGAATGAAATAATGTCTTCTGCCATAATTTGGATGGAACTGGAGACCATTATACCAAGTGAAGTAACTCAGTAATGGAAAACCATATACCACATGTTCTCACTTGTAAGTGGGAACTAAACGATGACTGTATGTTCATAAAGTGGTGTAATGGACATTGGAAACTAAAAAGGGGAAAGGGAGAGAGGAGAGTAAACTACCTATTAGGTGCAATGTACACTACTCTGGTGATACATACACTAAAATCACTGACTTCAGTTTACTATTTTAAATTGCACACAAACTTTATGGCCACCCTGCACAATTCAACCATGAAATAAAAAACAACTGTACATCGCTTCTCGGCCTTTTGGCTAAGATCAAGTGTAAAAAACAACTGTACCCTCTAAATCTATTGAATTTTTTAAATAAAAAAATAAATTTTTTAAAATAAAAATAAATAAATTAATCTGCTGAGGTTTGTTTATGGCCCACCTTTTTTTTTTTTTTTTTGAGACAGAGTCTCACTGTATCACCTTGGGCAGAGTGCCATGGCGTCATAGCTCACAGCAATCTCCAACTCTTGGGCTTAAGCGATTCACCTGCCTCAGCCTCGGAAGTAGCTGGGACTATAGGCACCCACCACAACACCAGGCTATTTTTTAGTTGTAGTTGTCATTGTTGTTTGGCAGGCGGGGGCTGGATTTGAACCCATCAGCTCTGGTGTAAATGCCTGGTGCTATAGAGGCTAAGCTATAGGTGCAGAGCCTAGGGTCCATCTTTGGAATGTTTCATGAGCACTTGAGAAAAAAGGGTACTATATTGTTACTGGGCACTACTGTATAAATTTTGCTTCAATCCTTTTGGTTGGTAGTGCTGCCCTGTTCTTCTATATGTGCTATTAATTTAACATCTAGTAATTCTACTGAGAATGATGTGGTAAATTCCCTAACTTATAATTAAAAATGTGCTTAGTTCTCCTTTCAGCTCAATCAGCTTCTGTTTCTTGTACTTTGAGATTCTCAAAGTGGTGGGGACACATTTAGGATCATTGCATTTTTGTTGAATTCATCCATTTATCATTATATAATGTTCTTTTGTCTAATAATTTTCTTTTCTCTGGAGTCTACTTTATCTGATATTAATAGGGCCATTTTTACTTTGTTTTGATTAATGTTTGTATGGTATATCTTTCTCTGTTCTTTATCAACCTATGTTGTTAACTATGTTATGTTATGAGTTTCCTACAGGGAACATTTTAGAATCAGATATTTTGCTTTATCCACATTGCCAATGTGTTTTAATTGATATTATTGCCTAAAAGAGCAATGTTTACCTTTAAGGCAAAATTTGTTTTCTCAGTTTCTCATTCATCTATTCCCCTATTCTTTTTTTTTTTTTGCAGGTTTTGGCCAGGGCCAGGTTTAAACCTGCCACCTCTGGTATATAGGGCCGGAGCCCCACTCCCTTGAGCCACAGGTGCCGCCCACCCTATTTCTTTTCTTGTTTTTTTTTTTTTTTTTTAAACAGAGCCTCAAGCTGTCACCCTAGATAGAGTGCCGTGGCATCACAGCTCACAGCAACCTCCAATTCTTGGGCTCAAGCGAGTCTCCTGCCTCTGCCTCCCAAGTAGCTGGGACTACAGGCGCCTGCCACAACGCCTGGCCATTTTTTGGTTGCAGCTGTCATTGATGTTTGGCGGGCCTGGGCTGGATTCGAACCTGCCAGCTCAGTTGTATGTGGCTGGCGCCTTAGCCCGTTGAGCCACAGGCACCGAGCCTGGGCTATTTTTTTGTTGTAGTTGTCAATGTTGTTAGCAGGCCTGGGCTGGTTCAAACCTGGCAGCCCTGGTATATGTGGCTGGTGCCCTAACCACTGAGCTATGGGCAGCAAGCCTATCTTCACACTTTCCAACTCTATGCCACCATATCACTCATGAGGAAAACTACAATAGTTCCTTAATGATTCCCTACACCCTTATGCCCTTTCCAGTATTTTCTCTACAGATGTGAGAATGACCTTATACCAACATAAATCAGATGTTCATTTGCTGAAAATCTATCTCTAAATTAATAACAATATGAACTTATTTAACAAGGCTTATCAGACTCTTGCTTTTGGACTCCAGCTGATTCTCTGACATCACCTCCTGCCACTTCTCCTGTCAACCCTTCCTTTCAGCCATTGACTTTCTATTTTTCCTTAAAACCAGCCAGCACATTCCTGCCCAAGACTAGCAGCTGCTATTACCCCTGCTGAAAAGAGGCAGAATCCTCACAGTTCACAGTCATTTCATTCAAATTTCTCCCCTAATCTTTATCTTATTCAGATTTCCCCTACTGTTCTAAAAGTAGCGCACTCTATTGTCAATCTAACCTTCTTTAATTTCTTTGGCAGTCTTTAACACCACATAACATTTAACACACATAAACATAAATACAAATGTATGTCTTTAGTGCTACTTGTATAAACTCAATTAAAGATTTTTTTTTTTTTTGGTAGAAACAGAGTCTCACTTTTATCACTTTTGGTAGAGCGCCATGGCGTCACATAACTCACAGCAACTTCCAACTCCTGGGCTTAGGTGATTCTCTTGCCTCAGCCTCCCGAGTAGCTGGGACTACAGGAGCCCACCACAATGCCCGGCTATTCATTTAAAGGTTTTTAAAAAATAAATCCTCAGCTCTTAGAAAATTACTGACATGTAGCAAGTACTCAAAATTTACTTACTGAATCAAAAAATGTGTCTATAAAAGAATGTCTGATAAAAGAAAAAAATGCAGGATAATGGAGGTAAGGTGGGCAAATGAATTGCTTTGAAAAACAGGTAATAACCAAGAAAAACACTTGTAAAGAGGTGGTGGGCAAAAATTGGACTATAGGCAGGTAAAAGAATGGTGAATATTTAAAAAAGAAAGAATCAAAGAGGAGAACATTTTTTGTGAGAGTGGTATTTAGAGGTCTGATTTAGGAATCAGCATTCCAAGTTTTAAGACCTTGTAAGAGATATTCTTGAAAAACATTTCAATGGCGACAACCCCTGAACAAACAATAGGGAAATAATAAATCCCCAGATGTTAATCTGTGCAGTGCAGTGCACATTAACTTACCTGGGTGGCTCTCATGTGGGGACTGTTCCTTCATTATCCATGGTTCCTCTCCATGTTCCAGCCTGAAGATTACTTCTGGTTTAGCAACACAATACCCTGTTAACAGGAAATAATTTAGGACTTGAACCAGGTAACCTACACTTCTTGGCCATTGAAGTGGAAGAAACTTCTGGAGCTGCTCAATGAAGATGCCATTTTAACACTTCACTGGAGTGGTGGGCATACCTATCTTCTGGCAGTGAAAAGTGACCCACTGACACTGATTGTCTTAAAATTAAATGTCATTAAACTACATAAGTACCCTTGGTCTTTGTAAGTAAAAAAATAAAAAACACCTTACCTACTGAGACCAGGTTGCTGTAGTTCTCCAGCATCACGTCCCTATACAGAGACTTCTGACTAGGGTCCAGGTGCTGCCACTCCTCTTGGGAGAAGCCCACAGTCACATCCTTAAATGATACTGATGCCTGGAATTTCTGTTCAATCTGAAATGTTCAGAATTAGGTGACATGGAAAAAGACATATGGAACTAATTCTTACCAAGATTATTGTTTACAGACTAACAAAATGGTTTACAGAATCTCCGTACTGCTTTATACTCTGGGAGGAAAAGAGAAATCATAACAAATTTTCTACCATTGCACTAAGGTATTAATTCCTGCACAAAAATTATCATGTTCCCACAATGTACCAGAACAATGTACCTCCTACATTGACTAGTACCGCCTTAATTTGACCTAATTTTCATGGACTGGACATGCATCACACATACATTATCAGTACAGTAGGCCTACTTCCTTATGTTGACCACCTTCATATGTTAACCAGTTTGTTACAGTCACTTAGGCGGTCAATTTGCAGAGGTTCTACTATACTAAGATTAATAATCAAGGAACATACAATCTGTTAAGTGCAGTAGAGTCTTTGTATTTGGTAAGAGTTGCTTATCTTTTTGATTTTAAATCTTCTAACCTAGGAACATGGTATATTTCCTACACTTATGTCTGTAGTACTTCTAGTTTTTTGTACATCTACTGTTAGTTATTTATATGTTTGTTGTAAATAAACAAACATGTTTGTTATAAATATGTATATCTTTTATTGCATTTTCTAACTGCTTATTGCTAATAGGCAGAATTTTTTAATATTATATATTGACCTTTTATCTAACAATTTTTTTATACTAATTTATTATATCAGATAACCATACTCTAGTTTGGACTCTATATATGAACACATATTCTGGGAATAATGATACTTATTTTTTCCAATTCTTATGTCTTTTTTTATTGAACTGCTAGTTTCTCTAATATGTAATACTGAACAGAAGAATGGGTGTGCTTGTCTCAATTTTATTCTCAAAGAAAAAGTTTTCCCTTCAATATGTGGTTTTTGCTAATTTTTTGTTGTATTCTTATTACACTGAGGATGTTCCATTCTATTCTTATGTAGTTTTCTTTTAATCATGAAAACCTATTAAATTTTACCAAATGATTTTCTCCATCCTCTGAGGCTATCTGCTGATTTATCTCCTTTTTAATTTGCTGAATAGCATTGATTTTTCAGATGTAACTTGATATTCCTGAAATAAGCCCAACTTGATCACAGTATATTTTGTTTTTCTTTGAGATAAAGTCTCACTACGTCACCCTGGATAGAGTGTTGTGGTGTTATAGCTCACAGCAACCTCAAACTTGGGCTTAAGCTGTTCTCTTGCCTCAGCCTCCCCAGTAGCTGGGACTAAAGGCAGCTGCCACAACACCCAGCTACTTTTTGGTTGCAGTTGTCATTGTTGTTTGGCAGGCCTGGGATGGATTTGAACCCACCAGCTTTGGTGTATGTGGCTGGCATCCTGCCATGGCCACTGAGCTACAGGCATGGAGCCCACAGTATATTTTTTATATACTGCTGGAATTTTTTTTTTTTTAAAAAATAAACAAAAAAAAATTTTTTTTTTTTTTTTTTTTTTGAGACAGAATCTTTGCTGTGGGTAGAGTTCTGTGCATCATCATAGCTCACAGTAACCTCAAACTCTTGGGCTCAAGTGATCCTCTTGCCTCAGCCTCCAGAGTAGCTGGGACTACAGGTGCCTGCCACCATGTCCGGATAATTTTTTCTATTTTCAGCAGAGATAGGTCTTGCTCTTGTTCAGACTTGTCTTGAACTCCTGAGGTCAAGCAATCCATCCACCTTCGCCTCTCAGAATGCTAGAATTACAGGTATGAGCCACCATACCCGAACTATACTACTAGATTTAGTTTGCTTATATTTTATTTGGGATTTTTGTGTCTATGTCTGATCTTTTGGTATCTATGTCCTTGATCTTTAATTTTTTTTGATATGTTCTTGTTAGATTTCATAGTTAAGGTTATACTGACTTTATAACATGAATTCTTATGTTTCCCCTTGCTTTTCTCTGTAAAGATTTCAATTTGGTAGTATTTCTTCCTTAGGTATTTATTCACTTGTGAGGTCATCTATGCCTGAAATTTTCTTCATAGAAGACTTTAAATTATAGATTCAATTTTCTTAAAAGATAGGAGAAATTAAGATTTCCTTTCTTTTTTTTGCAGTTTTTGGCCAGGGCTGGGTTCAAAGTGCCACCTCCGGCACATGGGGCCAGTGCCCTACTCCTTTCAGCCACAGGCGCTGCCCTTCCTTTCTTTTTTTTTATTAAGCAAGTCTTGGTAAGTTGTATTTTCCTATATATGTGACCTTATATCCCTAAATTTTTAATGGAAGGCAGAGGGAGGTCCCAGACTCTTTACACCAAATCTTTTGGGAACTTTTATTAGTTCACTAATAAAAGTGAGAACTTATTATCAATTATTGTTGATAATATCTTCTTCATTATATTTTCATTGACTGTAGGACCTATATGAATATTTATTTTCTTCATATCAGGTATTGGTGAATGGGCTTTCCCTCAGTATGTCTTACAAAAACATTGTCAAGTCCATCAGACTTTTCAAAAAACAGACCTGGATTTATTATTTCTCTATTTTATGTGTGTGTGTATATATATATATATATATATTTTTTTTTTTTTTGTAGAGACAGAGTCTCACTTTATCACCCTCGGTAGAGTGCCGTGGCATTACACAGCTCACAGCAACCTCCAACTCCTGGGCTTAGGTGATTCTCTTGCCTCAGCCTTCCAGGTACCTGGAACTACAGGTGCCCGCCACAACACCCAGCTATTTTTTTGTTTTGCAGTTCGGCTGAGGCTGGGTTTGAACCCGCCACCTCCAATATATGGGGCCCGGTGCCCTACTCGATGAGCCACAGGCACCGCCCAATGTTTATATATTTTTTAATTCATTGATGTCTGATCTGTCATATGTCCTTCCATGTCCTTACTTTGGGTATAATTTGCTCTTTTTCTAAAAAAGTAGATGCTTCTAATTTTTTTTTTTTTAACTCTTTTCTAATACCTGCTATTAGAAGTTCAGTTCCTTCCACACATGACTGTAACTCTATCTCACAAGTTTTGATGTGCCGTACTTTTGATAATTCATTTAAAAATATTCTCAGCTCAGCGCCTGTGGCTCAACAGGCTAAGGCGCCAGCCATGTACACCTGAGCTGGTGGGTTCGAATCCAGCCCGAGCCTGCCAAACAACAATGACGGCTGCAACCAAAAAAAAAAATGGCCAGGTGTTGTGGCGGGCGCCTGTAGTCCCAGCTACTTGGGAGGCAGAGGCAGGAGACTCGCTTGAGCCCAGGAGTTGGAGGTTGCTGTGAGCTGTGATGCCACAGCACTCTATCCAGGGTGACAGCTTGAAGCTCTGTCTCAAAATAAAAATAAAAATATTCTCTAATTTCCAGTTAGGTATGTATCTTGATTTCTTAATATCGAGGAATTTTCTATTAATAATCAATCTTTTTGTTACTAATTGCTACCTTAATCCCACTGTGCAAAAACAATATATTCTTTAAGGTTTCATATGTTTGAAATTTGTTGAAATCTGCTTTGTAGCCCAGATAGTTGGTCTATTTTAGTACAAATCGAGCATGTGAATTGGAAAAGTAAGTATATTCTGAAATTTTAGGGTGCATTTTTGCCTTTGAAAGTAATGTATCATTTATCTCTGGCTACTTTGGGGGTTATTCACCTGTTTTAGTCTTTCTCATTTTTTTTTTTTTTTTTTTGCAATTTTGGCCAGGGTTGGGTTTGAAACTACCACCTCTGGCATATGGGCCCGGTGCCCTACTCCTTTGAGCCACAGGTGCTGCCCCCTTTCTCATTATTTTCAGTTGAAATTTTCTATCTTGTCATTTTTTTTTCCTTAATCATTTTAGTGGCAATTCTGTTAAAGTCTGTCATAAAATCCCAACATTTTAGAGCTTTTAAGTGACTAACTTAAGGTTAATTTTTTGAAATTAGCTTATTCATTCTAAATATTTTTGACCATCTACTATGAATTATTTTACATATTTGCATCACATACTGCGAACAAAATAATCTGCTATTCTGCAGCCTGTGTTCTATGCTGAATTACTCTTAATATTAGTAGATTGTAATAGACTGAATTTGTTAATGTTTCATTTAGAATATTTGCATCAAAAATTAAGTATGAACTATTGACCAATATTTTGGTTTGGCATTAAGTTTATGGTAGTTAACAAATATTTTCCCACGCTGTGTGTCTCAGTCCATTATGTGTTGCTATAAAGGAATACCAGAGGCTGGGTAATTAAAAAAGAAGGTTTATTTGACTCATAATTCTGATGTCTTGAAAAGTTCAAGATTGGCCATCTGGTGAGAGCCTCTGGTAGAGGGGCAAGAGGGGGCCAGGTGTGTAGAGATCACAAGTGAGGGAGAATGAAACAGAAGGAAAAAGGAGGTGCCAGATTCTTTATAACAACCAAATCTTTTGGGAACACCTTCTTCCCCAGAGAGGGCATTAGTCTATTCAGGAGGGCTCTAACCGCATGACACAAGCACCTTCTAGTAGGTCCCACCTCCAACATTGGAATCAAATTTCAACAATAGGCTTGAGGGACAAACATCCAAGTAATAGAAGTATGGAATATTTAAATTACATGAATTGTCATTTTACTTAATGATGGCTATAATTTAATTCTAAAAACATCTGGACCTAGTGATTTTTCTATGGTAGATCTTCAAGATCTTCAATTTATTAGTAAGTCATATTTTTGATTATTGGTCTTTAAATCAATTTTCTATACTTATTTCTCAAATATATCAACACTTGCAAATCTAACACAGTCCACTGTAAAATAAAGTGAGGAATAAATAAACATTTTACCTTGTTCATTTCGTGCTGTTCTTGGGAGATGTAGACAAGATTGAAGATACAGCTAGGTTAGAAAAAGAGGAATGAGGTCATGAAAGATCTGATTTGCAGGAGGCGGAGCAAGATGGCGGACGAGTAACAGCTTCCTTGCGGCTGGGCACAGTGAGACTGGGGAGAGAGGACTTCAGGCATCTCTGCCAGGCGGAATCTGCCCAGAAACTTCCCTTTGGGGACACAGGGAGATAGCGTGAGGCTTCTGGACACCCTGAGGAAGGCTAAAGCGGCAGAGATTGGGCAAGTGGTTGCATCTGTTCATTCAGTCTGATCCTGTCGGCGGCTGTGGGTGGGGCAGCAGTGGGACTGCAGGCTGGAAGGGCCTTGCCTGTAAGCCTTTTGGGTTTCTTTTGGACTTGGCACTTGGTTGAACTGCCTTGGGAGAACCTGGG
>CAUYON010025596.1:0-18909 GCA_963573935.1 Arctocebus calabarensis | reverse complement strand
AGTCTTCTGCCTCTGCCTCCCAAGTAGCTGGGACTACAGGCGCCCGCCACAACGCCCGGCTATTTTTGTTTGGGTTGCAGCTGTCATTGTTGGTTGGCAGGCCCAGGCTGGATTCGAACCCGCCAGCTCAGGTTTACATGGTTGGCACCTTAGCCCGCTGAGCCACAGGTGCTGAGCCGACAGATTTCATTCTATTCCTGAATTATACCAAGAAAAAAATCCGACTAACATATAACATTACCAAATAATCTAAATTTCTGGGGATTATCAATACAGACAAAAGTCTCTAATACAAGTACAAGTTTTGCTTCAGCCCTAACTTGAAACTAGGGGTCACAATGCTCCTCTGCTTTCCCTATTGTGGGGAAACTATAGGGTGCATCACTCAGCATCCATTCTGATCCCTCTTCCTTCCCTCCCTCTACCAGAGAGGCTGGAAAAGAAACTACATTCGCAGAGTCTCTTGTAGTAAAGAGTAGCCAAATAAAAACAGATGGGAGTTCCAGAGAGAGAATCGTGACAGAAAAATGCAAACTCTTAAACAGAAAATAATTTTTGTTCTTCCTCCTCTTCCCTACATAGGCCACAGATGCACACCCAGGCATAGCCAGAGTCATATCGCAAAAGTGAGGCCAAAAGCGGAGGGAAGATACTGGGCTCCTGATGGCCTTGAGCAATTCTGGGGGCCTGGCATCCTTAACCTCAGACTTCTCATTAGGTGACAAAGATAAACCCCCTGGCTTGTTTAAGCCACTGTGTGTCGGGTTTACTGTTAGTCACGGCCAAATACATTCCTGCCTGTAAAAGTCATCGATACAACAAACCTCTGTAGCTGCATGTTATCAATGATCAACCTAACAAACCCCCTCCAAGTCTTCCCAGAGAAAGCATTTGCTGAGAGTGCCTGCTCCGTGCCCGTGAGTACGGCTTTTCAACGTCCCTCTTAGGATGTCTTCACACACTGCAGGGAAGGAGGACCCTCATCTAGGCCTGTCTGACAGCTCCTGAGCTGACATACTCCACAACCTCTGATGGGTTCTTTCTCTAATCTATAAAGCAATTTTAACTTTCAATTCTGCTCTGTGACTCAACTAAAATTGCCCCAACAAACGTTCTGATTTTTTGAGGAAGATTTTCTCTAAAAAGTCAAGAAGGAAAAGAAAAGAAAGGAAAGGGGAAAGGAAAAGAAAGGAGAACAAAGAGATTCAAGGGGAAGGAAAGGGGCAAGGAAAAGGAAAGGAGAGAAGATTCAAATTCTATTAAAAAAAAAAAAAAAAAAAGACCTGGCAAACATTTGCTTTCCAGTGTTTTAAAATCTTCTTTGATCACACAGGACAGAGCTGTCGCTGCCACTGCCGCTGAATTAATGTTTGTTCGGCACCATATGCCTGGCACTGAGTTAGGCATTTTACAAGCACCCTCTCAGTCATCACTCACAATGTCCCCATGAGGTAGAGCTATTATTATCCCCATTTTACAGGTGAGCAAACAGAACATTTTTACTCAGGCTCAGCATTCTCTTTGTAAAAGCTCCTTTTCAGACACCAGTGATGACTTAAGTTTAGCACAACATATAACTGGCTGCTAGTCTTTAGGAAAAATGTCAGAAGCAAATGGCTCAGGACCAGACAAGAATGAAAAACACTCAAACCAAGAACAATTACAACTCCAGAGGGTGAAGGGCTCTCTCACCCTGAGCTGAACTTAGAATTCCACATTCTCGTCTTATGAAGCTCTACTCAGGAGATACTCACCTTTAAAGGGCTAAAACACTCAACACACAGCAAGATACCAGGAAGGACAATTATAATATTAAGACAGCCATGAATTTTCATTAATCATAGAATTATTTAATTCGCTTTCCAACAGACTTGATTTTCATTTTCAACAGAAGAATGTGCACTTTTTACAATACAGTTTACATCAAATATTGTTATTAGATGATTCAGCACTTCCTGTGTGGCCAGCTCTGAGATCGTTTTTTTACATACACTTTTTCGTCTTAATTGTCACAACTACCTCAGGATGTAAGAATTATTGACACACCCTGTGAAAAACAGTGTTGCAGGTGATGAATTTTCTCAAGCTCCCTATTAAAAGGAAACACCAAGATTCAAATCTAGATCTGGGTCATAGCCCTGTCATCTTAACCAGTGAGTTCATACTGTTATTTCATTTCTTATCGTGTATTAGCCTTGATCAAGCATTACTTAGAAAACCTGATTCAACTACGCTTCACTTTCAGTCCTCCCCATCTTCATTTTGGCTTCGTATTTCTCCCTGCTCTCACAAAAGATGTCTAAGAAATTATTTACTCACCAAATCATAAAACAGCCTTCACTGAAGTTTGCTCTGCTACTCAAGCAAGCAGCAGTAACTCATGCCAATTCTGCCTATCACTGTAAAAACTAAAAACCCAACATGGTTTTTAAAGTCTTTAGCAGTAGTATCACAAAAGCCCACCAGATGTCCATCTCCATTCATGAAAATAGGCCATTTTCACCCTTGTTAAAACTCCCTACTTTTTCTGCTTGAAATACAGAAGATTCAGAATTTTGAAAATGCCTATGCTTCTAAATTTTATGTGGGAATTTTTAATTTTATGGTACACAGATGTTTACTGCTGTAAAAAGATAACTATTAGTATAGAAATCCCATGTTTGTTCTCAGTACTGTAGCAGACACATTTACTTAACTTAATAAATCAGTATTATTATCTCATGTGAAGCATGAATTTTAAATTTTGAAGATCGGCATTACATAAATTAAAAATGAATTTTACTCATCACTAAAAATGCTGTCCATGGTATTCATTCCAAGGCTGACCACACCCATCAATAACCCAAACTGAACTAAAAGATAAATCCAATTTACAAAACCATAAGGTAATAAAATTGATAACTTTATTTAGATTTAACAAAAACGTCAGATCCTTTTCATGGCTATTCCAAAGTAGTTACTAGACTAAAAAAAAAAAGGAAAGGAAAGAAAAATTAGAGACATAGCCCTACATTTTCAGCCTGGTGGTTTTCGTCTATGCAAACTTTTAGGATGCAATGATCATCCAAGAATGGTATTTCATTTCTTTGACTACTACCCTATTGCCCGTTATCGTAACCTCACTGAATTTTTGGTCCATTGCGTAGAAGAATTTCTCTACTAATAAAAATACAACTCATTAAAGATTAACTTGCCCCCAGGCCAGTCTCTCTGGAAATAAATTCCAAGCATTATAATCAGCAATTTACAGTCTGAAGACTTAAAGGCAGATAATCTTACTTAAATTCAAAACCTGTACTTGTATTAAAGCAATTATAAACCCCAAAAAATAGCAAATCCTAATTCACAAATAATCAGAAACCCAACCAGGCAAATACAGACTTCACTTACTTGCCACTTTCAATTAAAAAGTTTTCCACCCAAGAATATCTAACAATACTAGAATATTTCTTGACTTGATAGACTTACTATCTTGGTTGCTATCTATTTTACTTCTGCAATTACGAACTTGCAAATTCTTTCCTTCCCCAACTATTTATTAAGTATATATTGTATGTCATAAATTGTGGTAGGTACTGGAACTCTTCTGAATCCATGATGTAGTATTTATTATTAATAACAATAAAAACAGGTGTTTATTGAGTTATCATTTGCCGAACACTGTGACAATTTTTACCTTATTAGGCATTATAAGGTCATTCAATTCTCATAAAATCCTAAGAGAAAAGTCCTAATCTTGGCTCTTTTTCCAAATGGACAAACTGAAGGTCAAAAGAGATCCAGGAATTTTCCTAAGGTCCTGTAGGGTTTCTGAACCAGGTCTGAGTGATTCCAGTGCTCACATTTGTGTTTGGGTCACCAAACATATATACCACAGTGGTTCCAAAAGATTGTAATGGAGCTGAAAAATTCCTATTACCTAATGATGTCATTAACATTATAATATATGACATAACATATTACTACTTCTGTTTGGACACACAGATACTTACCATTGTGTTATAGTTGCCTACAGTGCTCAGTAACATGCTGTACAGATTTGTAGCCTGAGCTGTAGGCAATACCATATAGCCTAGATGTGTAGTAAATTGTACTATCTAGGTTTGTGTACCTAAACTCTATGAGGTTCACTCAAATATGGAAGAACTTAATGACATATTTCTCAAAATATTTCCCAGTTATTAAGCAATACATGATTGTTTGGGGGTTGTTAAAAAAAATGTTAACTGTGCAAAGCAATTTTAAACCATCTCATGTCAGAATACTACAATCTACCAAGGAAATAGCCTTTAAATTAAAAAAAAAAAACTTGCCTGTATTTCATTTTATTCAACATGAAAATTAATTCAAAAAAGAAATCTATTTGTAAAGCTCAGGTTATATACATGTGAACACCCCAGAAGGTCACATCACTGTGCTACTTGTCTGTACACAGGTAAAACAGGTTAAAGATAATGTAGTACCATTAAAAGATCCATCTTTCACAACACTCCATCCAACTCACATAGAAAACAAACTGGAAACTTGTTGAAAAGGGTATGTGCTCTTATCAGTTCAAACAATCTCACAATTATTTTCTTAACGTAAATTTAAATATTCCATCCTAGAATCAGAAACTGGACAAAAAGAACCACGGAACAGATGAAATCACTAAAATGAGTTACTGAAATGCAACTGGGGCTTGAATTTCCAAATCCACTTCGTTATATTCTTTGAACTGTTTATCATAGAAGTAACTCTCAAAAGTTACATAATTTAAGGGAAAAGAGAGGGAAAAGGAGAGGGAGTAGAGATGCGACACACATGAGGGATGTTTATCAATAAAAATAAGCAATAAGGGAGACAGTTTGTACCACATCCAAAAGCGCCTGCCAAACACTCCTGCTATTTGTTTCCACCAAGTTATTGTTTTGGAAAACATGTTGTTCTCTCTTAAAATAACCTACTTAATTGTAAAAAGCCACTGCATTTCCACAGAGAACTAAATCGCTCCCATACTGCGATGTATTGACTGATAAAGTCAAAGTTAGTTATGCATGAGGCCACAAAAGAAAGTTAGAAAAGCTCTAATCCTCCTGAGATAAAAGGACACTAGCTACTGAATGAATCTTCGCCCAGAGTCCTCAGTGACTAAGGTCTGGTCCTCTATCCGTATCTAAAGTCATACAGTCATTCAAAGGTCCTCTTGTCTCTTTTTGGATGTGGGATAGGAGCCACAGTGGTGGCTACAGGTAGGCTAGTTAATAACATTTTTAAGGAAGGTCAAAATGACCTTGGACGCTGTAGGGTTCACTCCAATTCTCACGTTAGAATCAAAATTCCTTTTGTCCAGAGTGGTTAAAGCCTTTCAGTCCAGCAAAGTCCCAAAGAAATTAAGGAGTTAAAAAAAAAAATCCCAAATTGGGAAACACAAATTCAGACATCCATAGCACAAGAGGGTTTGCATGTAACTCAAGATGTGTTTTATAAACCCATGAGGGATGAACACACACGGTCCTCAAACACAGCACCGCTGCCCTAACACAATCCCCAAGCTTTGGCTGCTAACCCCAATCCAGGCCCCTCTGACCACAAGGTGGGGGGCGGGGGGCGGAGGTCCAGTCTTAAGTCTTGACATCTGCAGCGCGTTTCCCAATAGCCAGACCAGGCCCCTCAGCTGGAGGAAGTGGATACTGACAAGGGGAGAGAGCAAAACGGAGACACAGCTAGAATTCGGGGCTTCCAGGCAGTGGGGAAAGAGTCACGGATACTCCATGAGACCTGAATGGGTCCGGATGGCACAGCCCAGGTGTCCTGACTAAAGTTGACATCTCCAAAGTCGAAGACCTAACTTGGGCGCGCCAATACAAAGTCGGCCCTCGGCTTTTCTGAAGACGGTCAAGTTAGCACAGGGCCCCCAGTGCCCAGAGACCTGAGAGGCGTGGAAGGGCGTGGAGCCCCGCGAGGTCTCCTCTCCCGGGGTGTCCAGCTCCGCAGGGGCGGGGGCCGGGGAGCTAAATCGGCTGTGGGCCAGCGCAGCGGGTGTCGGGGCGGGGGCCGGGGATGTCCGGGAAGGAGTTGGAGGTTGAGTCCGGGAGCCGAGAACGCGGGGGATGCCTACCTTGTAACATGGCCTCAAGTTTCTTCCTGTCCACGCGGAAGCGCTCCTCGCTCCACTCGGGGCTGTGCTGGGACGCCCCGGCGACCAGGTCGTCCTCGGAGCCGGGCATGGGCGAGTCGGTGCTGCGCTCGCTGTTGGAGCCGGGGTCCGACTGCGCCGCCAGGTAGCCGGGCTCGCCCTGGGCGGCCATGGTGGGCGCCCGGCGCCCGGGCTCCGGCTGCCGCCGCCGCTCTGCCTGTGCCGCCGACTCCGCTCGTCGGCCGGGCTCCACTGGCTCCCCGCGCCGCGGCGCTAGCTCGTCCCCCCGCAGCCGCCGACGCCACCGCCAACGCCGCCGCCGCGGAGCCCTCGGCGCATCCCAGCCGCGGGCGCCGCCCACGCCGCACGCCGCCCCGGGTCGCGGCCCGGGTCCCGGGCCGGAGGCTGCGCCGCCCCCCGCCTGCAACGTCCGAGCAGAGTGAGCGCGCCGCGCCGCCCGCGCCTCCATCCGCAGGGCCCGGAGCCCCCTCCCCGCCCGCCGCCCCGCAGCCGCGCGCTCATTGGCTGGCGCGGTCCACGGGGAGCCGCGGCGGGCGGGCGGCCCCTGGCGCTCACTCACACTCGCGCGCGCACACACACACCACGTACACACTCCCACTTTCTGCACTTATACGTATAGATCCTGTCCGCTCTTGGACTTTGCTAGCTCTCCAAACACAAACACTCTGCGCACACGAAGTCCACACAATTCCTCGTACACACGCCAATCAAGTACATACTATCACTTCCCCGCACTTACACATACAAATCCCGTCCCCTGCATATTCTCATAATCCTCCTCCAACATACACGTGCCAAGTTCAATCACAGCATACTCCCGAATGCGCACAAAGTGCATCCACAGTTCCGCTTCTGTTTACGTGCAAGCAACGTCCTGAAACTCACAGCCACAGTCATTCCTACAAGTTTGAAAGTGAAGTGAAAGAAAAAAAGACTTGGGGAAGAAATAATGTGCGTCTTTTCCAAACATCACCATGGACTTAGCCTGTAGTTTATTCCTAGAGGTTCAAACCCAGACTATCCTCTCATCCCAGCAAAGTGGCCTTCTGCACAGATGGTGGACAAGAAGCTTACTCTTTTTATTCTGAGAGGAGGAGATGTTTTTCTTGAATGGAGTGACTAAGGGATCATTTTCTCTGGGATTCTCAAGGCATGAAATCTATGTTTTTTTAAAAGAAGCAGGAAGATTGCAGTGGTGGTGAGCTGGATCCAGCTGGCATGTGGGCACTGTTGTCTTGTCGGGGACTGAGGGCTCTTCTGCTCTTCTGGGTTCTCAAGGTCAGTCTGTTACAGATGAGAGCCAAGAACCTTTGAGCCTAGCTGCCAAGGGCCAGCCCACCTACTGCCTCTGTCAACTTGGATGTGAAGCACCAGGGAAGAGAAGACTCTCTTGTACCTGGGGTGCCAGGGGAACACTGTCTTCCCAATTCACAAAGTTTTGTTTGTTTGTTTGTTTTTTACTCAGGGAGAGGGAAGATGGAGATAGCAGTTTGTCACTGCAAGGCCAAAACAGGCTTACTAGCCTCTTAAACCTTGTCTATGGCATGGACCTGTGGATAATGGTGGGATATGTTTTAAGGTTAACAGGAATTGCCTCTGGGGTGGGTACTGTGGTGTAATTTACAGATGAGGAAACAAAGACATGGGAAATTAAGTGACTTGACTAAGGTCACACAGCAGCCAGTAATAGAGCAGGAATCAGACCCGGGGTTAGTGTGTCTGATACAGAATCTACATAAAATCTTGCCTTGTTGAGCAGAGACCCTCCTGCTCAGAGTCACTTCCTGAAGAGCCGGGAGCATCTGCCCAGCTTAACTGCTCAGAGCACCACTGTGGGGTCCTTCTCTGAACTTGTTCTTTGCAAGTTATTTTAATTGTTGGGCAAGGCACAGTTTCAGCACCCAAAGAGTTATCTAGGAGCATTCCTCCTGTCTTCCATCAGGGATATTCAACATCTTTTTCTGTCAACAGATATTTGTTGGAACACTATTGTGTGCTGAGAATTGCGTTAGGCCCAAAGAACAGTGAAGAGAGACCCAATCCCTGTGCTCCTGGGGCTGCCATTCTAGTTAGAAAAAATCTTGTCCAAAAAATAAATAAGTCACTTATATGGGGGGTGCCTGTGGCTCAAAGGAGTAAAACGCCGGCCCCCTATGCCGGAGATGGCAGGTTCAAACCCAGCCCGGGCCAAAAGCTGCCAAAAAAAAACTGTGCTTACAGTACGCATTACATATAAGAGACTCAAGAGATGAGAAAATGTGTAATGGAATAATTTGGCTCAGTCAGAGAGGTCAGTGGAGGCCTCTCAGAAAATGTGAGTCTGTAGCTCAGCAGAGAAGTTTGAGAAGAAATCAACAAGACAAATAAAAGGGAGATCACTTGATCATAATAATCACTGATCACTTGATCATAATAATATCCCTAAAGAAAGATACTGCCAGTATCCTCCCTCTATAGGCAGGGAAACTGAGGATGGGAGGTAAAATGTCTTGCAAAATATTGCACAACTAAGCAAGTTGTAGAATCAGAATTTTAACCCAAGCTATACTTCAGGTAGTTTATGTTTAGCCAGTAAACTATACTGACTCTCCACAAGACTAGCACAAGCAAAGACCTTGTAGCAGAAGGAGGCGACATGCATTCCTCCATTGGAGGAACTGAAAGTCCAGCATAGCTGGTACTTAAGGAAAAAAAGGGAATTAGAGAGTGCTAACCAAGACAGGAGATGTAAGTAAGAGAGAGAGAGGCATGTAAGCAATTTAGGCCAAAAAAGGAGTATTTTAGAACTCAAGGAAGTTATTAAGTAAAGAATGACATACTAACATTTGCATTTTTTAAGATGCCAGTGGCTTTAGGGTGGAGAACAAATTGAAGGACAAGAATGGAAATAGCTGGACCAATTAAGAGAGTAGGAGGAAGTTTAGATAATAGATGTTTGTTAGCTACCTAGGTGGTGAAGATGGAGAGATATGAGAGGATTTGAGAACTATTTCTATGATGAGTGTCACTAACAAGATCAGTGATGGATTGGATATGGGGTGACAGGAAGGGAAAGGTCCAGAATTTCTAGAGAGATCTGGTGAACATAATTCAAGAGCGAGACAGAGAGAGAGAGGTGGTCATTAATGGAAATAGGAAACACTGGAAGAAAATTACATTAGAGGAAAGACTGTGAAGTTGAATTGGGCATATTGAGTATGTGGTGTGATTGAGCCCTTCAAGAAGAGGCATCAAATAAGTAATTGGATTTGGGGTCTGGAGTTCAGTAAAGAAGTCCTGGCTAGAGATAAAGATGTGCCATTTATTTGTTTATAGGTGATAATTCTGGTCATATACATGTCTAGGGACAGAGAAGAGAATTACAAGAAAAGAGAACCAAGGAAAGGGCCTTTTAAAAAGTCTGACATTCAGCCATCAAGTAGAAGACGGGGTAATATAAAAGGAGATAGAAGCAGCAGTGAGAGAAGAAAGGAAAACAAAACAAAACAAAGTTGTGTCATATAAGTCTAGGGAAAAGGCTATTACCATAAAAAAAAAGTGATATTTGTAAAGTAAGTCAGCATTTTGTTTCGTTTTGTAGAGACAGAGTCTCACTTTATCACCCTCGGTAGAGTGCTGTGGTGTCACAGCTTACAGCAACCTCCAACTCCTGGGCTTAGGCAATTCTCTTGCCTCAGCCTCCCAAGTAGCTGGGACTACAGGCACCCGCCACAACGCCTGGCTATTTTTTTGTTGTAGTTTGGCCAGGCCGGTTTGAACCTGCCACCCTACCCACTGAGCCACAGGCACTTCCCATCAAGATTGTTTCCTATGAAAGTCACTGGGACCTTAGAAAGAAAGCCATTCTGGAGTGGTGGTGGCGTAGATATAGCTGATGAAATGAGGAGTGGAAACAACTCTTTGGCGAAGGTTTGTCTGAAAAGGGTAAGAAGAAGCAATAGCTTAAGGATAATGTGGGTAGAGTGAAGGCTGTTTGTTGCTTATTGATGATTTTGGTTAATTGGTAGGTTGGACCATGGATTTAACGGGTTTTGAGATTTCAGTCTTTAAAATGACTAGAAATGACCTAGCTGACAGATGTTGAGTATGGGCTTTGAGAGTATCAACAGAATAGATTCTAAGACACTAGTAGAAGAGGAATAACTCATCAGAAGGTGAAAAAGACAGCTATAAATATAGTTTATTTTATATATTTCATTTTCAGAACACAAAGAAAATTTCATCTGACAGCTTATATATTCTCAAATGAGTAAAAATCAAGTGTATATGCTAACAGTAGGGGGGAAGGAGAGTTGTCAGAAGTTTGAACAAAGTCAAGAAGGTTTTTTGTTTGTTTATTTGGTTGGTTGGTTGGTTTGGAGAGGTTTTAAAATAGCCATTTGCATCTATAAAAGGATGAATTAGTACTGTTGAGAGTCCAGTTGATGTTGATAATTCTAAGTATACATTGGGACTGTGACTTTCTTAGGTCCAGGCACCATGAAACCAGGAGTCCCACCAAATGAATGCAGCACTAGGAGCTAGAAGGCAATGGAGCAATGCCTGATGAAGAATAATTTCCAATGTAGAAATTTATACCCAGCACAATTATCAACCAAGCGTGGGGCTAAATTTCATTCTTAGATATGAGAGATCTCAAAACTTTTTTATTATTTTCCTTGTACCCTGTCTGAGGTAGCTACTGAAGATTGCATGCCATGAAAACGAGAGATTAAATCAGGATGAAGAGAAAACAATTTGGAACACAAGCAGTCTCATCAGGTTGATAGTGAAAGGAGAACTCAAATTGGAGTAGGTCAAAAGTCTCAGGTTGAATTATTTCTATCTTAAATAGATAGAATTCTTAAGAGTGTATGAACATATTCAGAAGAGATTGAGAGTTGCTGAAGACTTGAGGGTTAAATTGGTGACCAGTTCATAGAAAAACATAGTACCAAAAAAAAAAACCAAACAGTTATTAATCCAAATATCACAAAACCTGAAAATTCAAAGTAAACAGTGTACAACATCACAGAACTGTAACTAGCATTTACCTCCTTGTAATAATGTAAACCATGAATATTAATCTAACCTAAATTATACTATAACTAGATTAGGAATTTGGAGGATTAGGAAGTATGTATATGTACAGCAAGAGCTTTATGTGGGGAGAGGCAGGGGGTGAGGGAAGGAATGAAACCTCATCTGCTCTAAGGGAACATTAATAGATAATGGCTAAAATTTAAATAAAAATATAAGAATAGTGCTTGGATATGTAGAATCAAAAATAGAATCAAACTAAAAGTCTTAGAAGTAGATTCCTGTAGGAAAGGGGAAATGGGAAAAGACACATGGTACTTCTGGTTTTTATGCAAGTCTTCTAGAACAATTCAGTGGGTGCATAACTTTACTTGTAGAAAAGCAAATGAAATAAACACGTGCTTATTATACAATTTTTGAAATAATAAATAGAGTGTATAAATAGCATAACCTTGAATTCATGACTTCTAAGTCCTATATTCCTTCTAAAAAATTGAACTAGAATTGGAATAATAAACTATCTTTTTGGTTTCATATTATTTTCATTCAAGAAAAGAATACTTTTCAGTCTACTCAACCTGTACGAATGGATCAGAGGCTACATAAGGAATTGTATAGATTTTTTTTTAATGCAGTAGGTTCTCAAAAAAAAAGAAAAGAAAATCACTGATAAAATTTAAGTAACTAAGATCACATCAAATCTTCAAGTTCACAAAATATGAAAACTGAAAAGAGATTTTTAGAAAAGCAAAATGTGAGTGTTACTTTAAATCTATCTAATCTTTATCAGTGGTCATCTAATTAAAAAAAACTCCTCAGGGAACATTTTAAAGCAAAATGATTGGTGTTCTTTCTCAGGCACTCTTAGTTTTCCTGAATTAGTTTCTTCTAAGGCTACATACAAAAATGTCAATCCTGAACTTCTGTTTTCTGGTAATCATTTCAGAATTTCATTTTAAAATTGCTTTCTCTTTGAATTTAAAACATTTGCATTTCAATTATGGTTAAGTAATTTCACATATGGTCAGATATCATTCAATTAAATGGCTTGCAAAGCTCTAGTGAGCCCCCATTTGTGTATCTACCTCCTGTTTTTTTGGGTTTTTTTTTTGAGACAGAGCCTCAAGCTGTTACCCTGGATAGAGTGCTGTGGCATCACAGCTCAAAGCAACCTCCAATTCCTGGGCTCAAGTGAGTCTCTTGCCTCCGCCTCCCACGTAGCTGGGACTACCGGCACCCACCACAATGCCGGCCATTTTTTGGTTGCAGCCGTCATTGTTGTTTGGCGGACCTGGGCTGGATTTGAACCCGCCAGCTCAGGTGTACATCGCTGGCGCCTTAGCCCCTTGAGCCACAGGCGCCAAGCCTCCACCTCCTGTTTTTGCATTTCATACTCTAACAGTACTGAACAATTTGTCACTCCCAGTCTGGTCTTACTTTTCTTAAGCTCTTTGCAAACAGTGTTCTTCCAGCCTGGAATATTCTCTCCCATTTTGTTTCCTTGGCCTCTACAAACATTTTGCCACCAGATTGATTTAGGTTCTCTTTATCTTTTGTTTCCAGTGAATATTGTGTTTAGTCTCATTAAAGCAATTATCTTTGCAGGTATTATTTCCATCATCATCATCTTCCTTTTTTTTTTTTTTTTTTTAGACAGAGTCTTATTTTGTCACCCTTGGTAGAGTGCCATGGCATCACAGCTCACACCAACCTCTAGCTCTTGGGCTTAGGTGATTCTCTTGCCATGGCCTCCCAAGTAGCTGGGACTACAGGCACCTGCCACAACGCCCGGCTATTTTTTTGTTGCAGTTCTGCTGGGGCCGGGTTTGAACCTGCCACCCTCGGTATATGGGGCTGGCGCCCTACTCACTGAGTCACAGGTGCCACCCCATCATCATCTTCCTATCTAATGTGTGAGTTTCTGAAGACAGAAAACATGGTTTTTCAACATTGTGTTTCCAGCACCAGAGATTGGTAGAGAATGGCAAGTTTTAACTGTGTACCTAGAAACATATGTTTTGAAATTCATTTGTGATATAATTTAGATTATTATGTAACCACAAAGAAAACTTAGCTGAGGAGAAGCATAAAAAGAAGACTGCGGTACCCGTGGCTCAAGAGGTAGGGCACCAGCCTCATATACCAGGGGTGGTGGGTTCAAGCCTAGCCCCGGCCAAAACTGCCAAAAATAAATAAAATAAAATAAAATTCTAATGTTATCATTAAAGGCGCTGATACATAACATTCTCTCCTCACTTTGCAGCTGAGGAAACAGTCTGGAAGAAATGAGACAAATTGATTGGAGTGCCACATTACATGAAATAAACTTTGAATTACCAATGTTGGGATCTGCACAATTATCTGGTCAAGTCCCTTTATTTCACAGATCAAGAAACTGAGACCCAAAGCCTCAAAGAGAAAATAAAATTCTGCAAATATACATTTATGAAACTGTTGTTTACGGTTATGAAAAAGCTGGTGTTCAGCAAAGCATTATTCTCATTACCTTGTTTTTCACTTTATATTTTCATGGGATGATGCAGTATATTTTGGAGAACAGCTTGCTCTTATGTGAACACTCTAAAATCAGATAAACTATCCCTGCAACATCAAGTTTAAAAGGCAGGAGAAGATGAGATACTCTATTTTAATACTTTTAGAGTTAGTTCCAGAAGAAGGCTTCTTTAAAATAAACATAATGAAATTATAAAGGAATGTGAACATACCATGTGTAATTAAAATGTTTTGAGATTCATAATAATGATTAATGCTATTGAGCATTTATATTTGTATTTATTTTTATTTTATTTATTTATTTATTTGTTTTTGAGACAGTCTCACTCTGTCGCCCTGGGTAGAGCGCCAAGGCATCACAGCTTAAAGCAACCTCAAACTAGTGAACTAAAGCAATCCTCTTGCTTCAGCCTCCTGAGCAGCTGGGACTACAAGCGCCCACCACAATGCCCAGTTAATTTTTCTAATTTTCTATTAGAGACAGGGTCTTGCTCTTGGTTAGACTTGTCTAGAACTCCTGAACTCAAGCAATCAACCTTCTTCAGCTTCCCAGAGAATTACAGGTGTGAGCCACCCCATGCCAGCCTATTGAGCATTTATAATTTGCTGAACACTGTGAATTATCTCATTTGATTCTCCTGTGAGGTCATTGTAACTATCATTATCACTTTATAGAAGAGAAAAGGCTTGAGAGGACAACTTGCCTGAAGGCCCACAGTATGATGTGGTCGTGATTCAATCACAGACACCTGACAAAGACCACATTCTTAACCATTATGTGAATTTTCTCTTCTACCTGGATCCATCTGATTACATGTAGGTAAAGTAAACTGTTATAGGAGAAAGAAATCTATGGCTCATGGATTTTAGTAGGTCACATTTTAAAAATAGAAACAGTCAGGCCAGGCGCGGTGGCTCACACCTATAATCCTAGCACTCTGGGAGGCCAAGGCAAGTGGATTGCTTAAGCTCAGAAATAAGAGCAAGACTCTGCCTCTAAAAATAGCCTGGCATTGTGACAGGTGCCTGTAGTCCCAGCTACTCGGGAGGCTGAGGCAAGAGAATCACTTGAGCCTAAGAGTTTGAGGTTGCTGTGACACTGTGGTACTCTACCCAGGGCAAAAAAGTGAGACTCTGTCTGAAAAAAATAAATAAATAAAATAAAAAATAGAAACTGTCTTTCAAATTAACTTTAATGCAAAAATGCATTAAAGAAAACTAATAATAACACAGCAGCTCTGTGTCAGTGTTAAGGACAGTGGAATCCCACTACTCAGCTGCTCTTTCCCATAATTCCAGGGTTCCAAAGCCTCTACAACTGCTGATCTCATTCTCTGCCTCTGTCTCTGTCTCTGTCTCTGTCTGTCTCCTTCTCACTACACACACACACACACACACACACACACACACTCACACTTACAGAGACACACACTCTCATTTACCCCTGGGTACAAACAAAGCATCAGAACTGATGATTTGCTCAAATTACACAGCTCAGAGCAACAAGTCACGTTCAGAAAACAAGTTCATTATTTTCTCATCCGAAGAAGAGGGGGTTTGTGTTTTTCAGAAGTTGGGGACAAAGGATATATAGATGATAACAGGAGTTCTAGATTCTCTTACCATTGCAATAAAATAAGCTTATGATAAAAACTATTCTGTGCCTGGCACAGTGGATCATGCTTGTGATCCCAGCACTTTGGGAGTCTGAAGTGAAAGGATCTTTTGATCCCAGGAATTCAAGGTTAGAGTGAACTGTAATCATGTCACTGCACTCCAGCCTGGTGACAAAGCAAGACCCCCATCTCTAAACAGAAAAAAAAAAATCTCTGGGAGGCTGAGGCAGGTAGATTGCTTGAGCTCAAGAGTTCCAGACCAGCCTGAGCAAGAAAGAGACCCTGTCTCTACTAAAAATAGAAAAACTAGCCAGGCATTTTGGCTAGTGCCTGGAGTCTCAGCTACTTGGGAGGCTAAAGCAAGAGGTATAGCTCTAGCCCAGGAGTTTGATAGTGCTGTGAGCTATGACATCACAAGGAACTCTACCTAGGGCAACAGAGTGCGATTCTGTCTCAAAAATAAATAAATAAAGGAAAAAGAATTCTAAAATGCAAAAAATGTTCATTGGAGTTTTTAACATCCAAATGCTGAAAAGTGATAATAGAGAAAACCTGAATCATTGAAAAGAGATTAGAAGAGATTAGAATTGATGTGGAAGGAGAAAATCAAGGAAAAATAGAAGGAAATGAATTCTTCCCAGTCACTTACTCGAATTCTAACATTGCCTAACACCAGACTTCGCCAAAAGGGGAAGAAAAGAAAAAGACAACAATACCACTCCATTGAAACTACCACCCATGGAGATATGTAAGCCCCAGCATCACAGCTTCTTCGTTTCCAAGTTTCAAGGTATATGTTAATTGTGCTTTTGATCTACAGGATCAATATTTTACCCTGTCATCCTTTTATTCCTGGACTAACACTCACATGTAAATTCATTCTTATGCGCCCCCAGCCCCAGACTGAAAGAGATGGAATGTTTCTGCAGCAGACAACAAATAACTTTGCACAAGCATGTGCAAAGTTCTACCTTCCTGCATTTTTTTATGGACTGACAGTCTGCTGGCAGTATGACTTTTAGGTCCAGCCAGCAACAAAGACTACAAAGCCATAGAAGTGTTCAAGTGACACTTTTGTGTGGGGAACCCACAACCTTCTGATTTCAAGATGTTCTTTTTTTAAGCACCAAAGAAGAAAAGAAAAGCTTCATCTTTCTCTGCTGTGCCCCTTTTAATAAAAGGATTTGTTCTGCAAAATTTGGTTTCAGTCAAAAGGCTGCACTTAAGGACCTAGAAGGCCACATGGGCCTTAAGGCCATAGACCCCCAACCCCATGGCGAGGTAAATTCCACCAATGCCACTCAGGTGCTAAATCTTGCATCAAATAATAAGAAAAAATATTACAGAATTAAGGCCAGCAGAATATTGAAAAGGAGCATTCCTGGGCGGTTTACGTGGAAAGAATGGGTCATGGCAGGAAGAAAACGAATCATCAAAGGAAGGACCAGAACCAAAATCTGCAGGAATCCCAGTAGGCAGACACATGGCACACACTTCACCACACCTCCAGCAGCTAACATTACTAGTTGATCACAGCTCTTTTCCACTCCAGCTCAGGAAATGCCTCTCAATAAGCAGTGCAGAGAGCCAAGACAAATCATTCTGAAGTTGGATCTCAATGTGAAACTTCATTGCCATGTTGGAGCCAGTGCTGTGGTTAAGAAACTAGAAGATGGATAGTCAGTCACATTCAATTGGACACAGGCTGCTGACCCCTCTTTGAGGGAGGTGAGCTAAAGAGCAAAGAAAATAAATATCCTGGCCACGATCTGTCAGCTGTTCCCTTTAGGATCCTTGTGTTTTCACACAGCTAAAATGAATAGCAATCAAATAGAATCTACTCCAGGTCTAGAATAAGATAGCGACCTTTGGTCATATTGCATTATGAATCAGCTCTAAACTCGCCATCAGGAGGCCTGTGGTTTAATCCTCATATTTTCACTACCTGTATAACTTTAGGCAAGTTTCTTTCTTTCTTTTTTTTTTTTTTTGAGAAAGAGCCTCAAGCTGTCATGCTGGATAGAGTGCCATGGCATCACAGCTCACAGCAACCTCCAATTCCTGGGCTCAAGCGAGTCTCTTGCCTCCACCTCCCAAGTAGCTGGGACTACAGGTGTGCACCACAATGCCTGGCCATTTTTTTGTTGCAGCTGTCATTGTTTGACGGGCCTGGGATGGATTCGAACCTGCCAGCTCAGGTATACGTGGCTGGCGCCTTAGCCCGCTGAGCCACAGGCACCGAGCCTAAAATATGATTTTTATATAACATTTTCCTGAAGTATAATACATACACAGAAAGGTACACCTATCAGAAACCAAACATTCTCCCATATATAACTGATACATTGATCAAGAAAGATATTATCAGCATTCCCCAATGGTTCTTTTCCTTTTCATCCCCTGATTCTAGCCCAGTGCCCAATGTTAAGAAAATGATTCAGGCTCAGCGCCCGTGGCTCAACGGGCTAAGGCGCCAGCCACGTACACCTGAGCTGGCAGGTTCGAATCCAGCCCAGGCCTGCCAAACAACAATGACAGCTGCAACCAAAAAATGGCCGGGCATTGTGGTGGGCGCCTGTAGTCCCAGCTACTTGGGAGGCGGAGGCAGGAGACTCACTTGAGCCCAGGAATTAAGAGGTTGCTGTGAGCTATGATGCCACAGCACTCTATCCAGGGTGACAGCTTGAGGCTCTGCCTCAAATAAAAAAAAAAAAAAAAGAAAGAAAATTATTCAGACTCAGCTGATAGTGGGGGCTGGCTCTGTTACTGTGCTGCACCTTCATCACCATGACCTTACTGAATTAGTAGAGCAACCCTGGAGAGCAGGTCCCATTATCCTATTTACAGTCCAGAAAACTGTGGTGGGTGCAGTTCATTGGTCCAGGAGTGGGCACCTGACCCAAGATAGGCCAATCAGAAAACTTCCCTGGGAATTTTGGCTTCACTTTTTCTCTGGAAAGGTAAAGTTTAGCTGCTGTTGGTCATTTATGTGGAGAAAATCAACCTACAGGGAGAAAGAAAGAGGGAGAAGTGAAGTGAAGTAGATAGAAGAAACAGAGAAAGGGTCTGAGTAGGATTTGAATCTCAGATCCAGGTTGATCTTGAGGATGCACCCTATCCTTCCTCTTCCTGCAGCTGGTCACTTTCTGGTATGTTCCTCCATCCGCCCAATATACCCTCTTTTCCTCCAGAACCAGACAAGTAAGCAGTCATCTACAACCATCTATGTTAACCAGAGAAAAATAATCAATCTGTTTGTTTATCCATTTAGACATAGAGATCTATTTCTGGATATTTGAGAAATCGATAGATAAAATGGACTACTCTATAGAATGAGGAAAAGGAAGCCTATTTTGAGAATTGTGGAGTCGTGGTGAGGACTGCATGATTGAATAAACATAAAGCACTCTGCCTGGCATACCCTCCATGATGGAAAATCTTGGCAGGGGAAGAAAAGCCCATCTTAAAACTTTGAGTTCTGGGCGGCTCCTGTGGCTCAGCGAGTAGGGCGCCGGCCCCATATACTGAAGGTGGCGGGTTCAAGCCTGGCCTCGGCCGAACTGCAAAACAAAAAAATAGCCGGGCGCTGTGGCGGGCGCCTGTAGTCCCAGCTACTAGGGA
>CAUYON010025595.1:0-14201 GCA_963573935.1 Arctocebus calabarensis | reverse complement strand
GGGCCTGTATCTGAGCTCCCTGCGCCTGGCCTGTCTGCGCCCAGGCCCTCTGCTGGCCTCTCGGGCCTGTATCTGAGCTCCCTGCGCCTGGCCTGTCTGCGCCCAGGCCCTCTGCTGGCCTCTCGGGCCTGTATCTGAGCTCCCTGCGCCTGGCCTGTCTGCGCCCAGGCCCTCTGCTGGCCTCTCAGGCCGTGGCTGAGCTCCCTGCGCCTGGCCTGTCTGCGCCTAGGCCCTCTGCTGACCTCCCGGGCCGTGGCTGAGCTCCCTGCACTCCTGTCCAAGGTGCTGGCTTCTCACTCTCATCTACTAGATGAGCACGGCCCTCTGTTCCCTGCACTGTCCCTTCCTCTAGGTCACTTCCACTGGCATGAGGTGTGACGGGTGTCCCCTGTGGGAAGTGATGCCTTCCCGGCCCCCAGCCCTTCTTGCTGTCTCCATTCACTTTTCAGTCAACCCCCTCACAGAAGTCGCTTTGTGTTCTCTCTCCTCTCTTCTCTCAATCTTTTCCACGTCGAATTTTATTCCTGCCACCTACTGAAACGACCCTGTCATTGTCACAGGATGACCCTTTTTTCCGTGTCATCCAGTGTCATTCAAGCGACCTCTGACTTCTGAAATTCCAGCATCAGTCTCAACCCCCCTGACTTGACCTGGCAGCGGTTTTGGGATTCCATCTCTCTGTTGTCTATTTAGAAAAGTTTCTCCCAGTCCTTATCTGTAATAGTGAAATACAAAACTCTCTGAGAACCAAAATTGTTTGAAGAACTCATGATAGCAAAACCTGACGTAAACGTGTCAGAGTCTTTATTTATCCCGCTCAGTGGGAATGCTGATACATAATGAAGTAGATACACTGATGGTTTGATAACAGAATGAAGCCCCAACCTCCCCCCTCCCCAGAGGGTGTTATGAAATATGGAGCCTCGTCAAAGAGTATATCCCGCCCCAAGGGTTTTAGAAAAACAGTTGTGAACCTGGAAAAATTTCCAAGTTTACATTTGGGTGGAAGTACTTTTTTATTCTTTTTTTGGAAGTACTTTTTTTTAATAAATACACATATTTTGATCATATGTTGGCCTTTTAAAAATCATGATTTATAGGAATACAAATAAGCATTTTATTTTTCTTATTCATAGAAAATAACATTTTCAAGATAGATTATGTATGATTTTTTTGCATGAAATATTTACTTTCTAACCATCCTAATTATCTCTAGGTCCATAGTAAGTAGGCAAAAGCCATTGTCAGAATGTACATAAAATATCAGTTTTAAAAATGTTTCAAGAATTGTTATTTACTTAGGGAAAATTGCCTTAAAACTATAACTATCTTTTTTATATGAATACACACAGTATAATAGTGTATTTTGTTAAGCATAGACTATCATGAAATATGTTAAATGTACAATATTGAATGTAAAGTTACAAAAGAGAATTAACTTAACTGATTTATTCAACAGGCATAAATAGAGCTCTTTGCTAAGCACCATTCTACATTTATCAGCTCTTTTTAATTGCTAAACCAGTGTAAGGAATGGTTGTAGGAGGTCCTACTATAATTTTTATTATAGATTAAGAAACTAAGGAAAAGAATGGATAAGTAACGTGTCCAAAATTATTCATCTTGTAAATGATTATGTTCAATTGTTATTCAAGGAAATAGATATCCGTTCTCCAAATCAAAAGCTAATGGGAATAAAGTAATACATGAATATCATCATTCATTTTTAAATAATTTGACTTAAATAAAATAATCTAGGTGTTAATTCCAGTTTATTAATGTCAGGTCTATTAGCTAAGAAATCTCATTTAATATTTTGTTAGATTTGTTTTGTTTTGCTTACTAAAGTTGGTCAAGAAAGACTTTAAAGTTGTTACATTTTCAGTTTAAAAGATACACAATGAAATGATTGTAGAAGATAGATGCCATGGTGAGAAACTGGGCCTAAATAAACTACTTCTATCAATTGGCAAGTGAATATTTATGTTTTATCTCCGCTATTTAAAGGAAAAATATTTTTTCTTTAATTATTTGGAATTAATTACACTGATAGTATCTAAAATAATAAAAATATTTTTAAAACGGATGCTGTTCTCCGCAACAATCCTGTTTATCTTGGATACCCAATTTGGGAGAGAAGATAAAACTAAAATTATTAGACCTTGTATGCCTGTATCAAAACCTCACATGCATCCTATAAATGTATGCAACTCTTATGCAGCCGTAATAATTACAAATTAAAATAGCTGATTGTAAAAAAAAAAGAAGGTATAAAAATCTATAAGGAAAATGGATAGTAATCTGGGTTTTATAAGAAGAGTCTACAAGGCTGGGTGCAGCGGCTCATGCCTGTAATCCCAGCACTCTGGGAGGCAAAGGAGGGAAGAGACTTTGAGTTCAGGAATTGGAGCCCAGTCTGAGCAAGTGCAGGACCCCATCTCCACTAAAAAGAGAAAAATTATCCAGGTGTTGTTACAGCTACTTGGAAGACTGAGATAGGAGGATCTCTTGAGTCCAGGAGTTTGAGGTTGCTGAACTAAGCTGAGGCCATAGTATTCTAGTCTGGGCAACAGAATGAGACTCTGTCTCAATAATCATCATCATCATCATCATCATCCTCCTCATCATCATCATCATCTACAGAAGGGAGGCAGTCCTTAAAGGATACAGAAAAGAAAAAGCATATGTGGCAGGGGGGGAGCATAAATAGGAAATAGAACCTTCAGGAATAGACCTGTTTCAGCTTCCCAATTAAAGGAAACTTGTATTTTATACTAACAGGAAAAAAAAAGAATCTGCATATTTGATATCTGTACTTCCTCCTTCCTCACTGCCTCATCCAGGAGGTATATGATGTCAGTTTGTCTCATTATTGGTGATAACTAAGTTGGATCATTTGATTCAGGTGATGCCTCCCAGATTTCTCTAGTGTTAAGGTATAATTAGCCTTTCTTTACCTGACAGTTTGTTTTGGAAAAGATAATAGAGACTCATCTGTGTTTCCCCCCATTAAATACTAGTGTAGATCCTGAAATAAAGTAGGAGGCAGTCAAAAGAGAGAGGAACAAGGGTTGGTTAGGAGCCTGGGGACTCCAGAAAAACATAGCAGCAGGGGGTCTTAGGATTCCCCCAACCAACAGGATAAGGCAAGCTAGGTTTGGCACATCCCTATTTCCAAACTAGCAGGAGAAGGTGGTGCAGGTAGAGTTAGACTTCCACTAATTGGACAGGAGTCCTGCCAACAAAGCTAGGAGAACCCAGAGACACAGGGTAGAAGCATTGATCGGGAACCTTGCTGAGAGTAACTGGTTAGGAGATATGCTTGAGTGGCCACAGCAAGAATGACAAGCTCAAAAAGTGGCCTTGCCTGAAAATCTGTTCACACTGGCCTGAGAGTCTCCTCTGCTGCTGAAAGACACCACGGAGTTCAGTGCCTTTGACTGGACAAAAAGCATGATCAATAAGTGGAGCCCTCCACAGTGAAGCCCTTCATGGGAAGCCTTTGTGTCCCCATAGTCACATACTCCCTTCCTGCACATAGAGGCCCCAGATGTACAACCTGGGAGCCCTCCTCCTGCTCCCTGAGCAACACTACAGGCGGCAGGAAGAGAAACCAAGCAGAGCAAAGCGGCAGTGTCAGAGCTCTGACAATAGAACTGTCATTGGAACCACAGTCCACAAAAGGCGGATGCCATGTGTCCACACATACAGAACTGTCATTGGAACCACAGTCCACAAAAGGCTGCCAGCAGCTCCAGATAGCTGCCTTCTACAACAAAAGACTTAAACAGGACTGAGAGACTCGTAAATGTGGCCCAAATTTTATAAGATACAATGAAAAAAATCACCACTTACACCAAGAACTAGGAAAATCACTACTTGAAAGAGAAAAGATAGTTAACTGATGCTAGATGAATTAGATGGTGGCATTAGCTAGCAAAGAATTTGAAGTGACCATCATAAAAATGGTTCAGTAAGCATTTACAAATTACTGTGTGATGAGTAATTATATGAAATACCAGCAAAGAAATAGGAATTATAAAAAAGAACAAAATGGAAATTACAGAATTGGAAAGAAATAACAGAAATGAAAAACCGTTCGATAAACTCAATAGTAAAATGGAGATGACAAAGAATAGGCTCATTAAATGTATGGACGGGTCCATAGAACTTACCCATTCTCAACAACACTGAGAAAATATGCTGAAAAACACAAGGCACAGCCTTAGAGACCTGTGGGAAAATAACAAATGATCTTACATTCGAGGAAGAGAGAAAAAAGTGAGTGGGTTGAATAAGAATTAGAAGGAATAACAGTTGGAAACTTTCTGAATTTTGGTGTAAGAGATAACCTACAGATTTAAGAAACTGGTTAAACACCAGATAGGATAAACCGAAGAAATTTTACCCCAAGGCATATCATAAATAAACTTCTGGAAACTAACAGCAAGGAAGAAATCTTGAAAGCAGCCAGAGATAAATAACAAATTCCCTGTAGGGGAACATGAATTCAAAAATGACTGTAGATTTCTCACCTGAAAATATGGAGTCCAGAAGGAAGTGTCAAAAGAAAACAATTGTCAACCACAAATTCAATACCCAGTGAAATTACATTTCCAGAACAAAAAGGTAATAAAGACATTCTTAAAATCAGAAATTGGAAGAAAGGTTGCTAACAGGAGTATCCTTGAAGACTAGTAAGTGAAGGAGGTTCTTCAAACCAAAAGGAAATGATAAAAGATGGAATTTTGGATTATCAGGAAGGAAGAAAGGAAAGCAGAAAGAACAGAAATTGAGTATACACAGCAGACTATCTTCATGAACTTTAGAAATGTTATTGTTAAAACAAAAATGCCATCTGCTAATAGAAATAACAACATTCAACATTCGAAAGTAGAAAAGGTAAAGATAACTGTAAAGAAAGTAAGTCTTCTCTGTGCCACCCTTCACTCAAAGTGGTAAACGTTGACACTAGTGCAACTGTCTATTTACTGCAATATGTCACACACATACGTTGTAATGCAGAAAGCAGTCTCTAGGAAACCCATACAAAGAGAGAACACAAAAGCTCCATAAATATGGAAAGATAAATGAACAGGAAGAGAACAGTCCTTTTAACAAATGGTGCTGGGACAACTGTAAAAGAAATTAAAGTTGGCTTTTAAAAAAAAAATCTTAGTATGTTAAAACATTTATCCCATATGGTGAATTTTGTCTGATGTACATTTACTTTGTAAATCGGGAATTAATAATCCAAACTTCCTATTTTCTGGCTCCTCCTAAAAAATCAGAAAATCCCTCAACAGTGGGTTTTAATTCCCACATGGCAACATTTGCCAGGAGTGGATGAGCACCTCTTCTCCTAAATAGAGAGTCCTTTTCAGCTCTCCTAGACCCACTTGGAAATTCCTTAGTAACAGACCAAATGTCTGAGGAAGGCTCTGTACTTCACTTACCCTTGGGGGATGCTCTAGGAATGTGAACATACATTTGCATCACAAAATAACTGAAATGAAATTTTGTTAGTAGATTTTCTTTTCCTATCACAGCTAATTAATATTTAAATATTTCTTCAGCTTAAAGATGGAGCCTAAGACTAAAGGATTAAAACAGCAGCAACAGCAGCATAAGAAACTCCTGGCAGCAATGCTCTCTCAAGATTCTTTTGAGTTCATCCACAGCCCCACACCATCTGTAACAGAAGAAGATATTGATAATGAAGATGATGCAATGGAATTGCTGGGTAATTTTAAAAATTAATAATTTCTCTTTGTCTTTTCTGGCAGTGGAAAAATGTGTAGTGATGAAGAGGTTTTTAAAGTTTAAATTAGTTTTGTCTTAGGGAAAAGAAACCATTTAGGACATACGTAATTTGCATAAGACTTTCATGAAGTTGCATGTAAGAACTGAGCTGAAATAACCAAAGCATGTGAAACAGTGATTAGACTGTATTTTGTGCTTCGTGTATGCAGCACTTTACCTTCTTCTTAATCAAGCTTTATTCTGCGTGCAATTGTGATGAAAATTCAAATCTGTCTGCTCAATTATCTGATTATAATTGTCTTGATTACATCTATTGTCTATAAAATATACCCAAAGTATATTATTTCAGTTCTCATCCCCAAACATCCCCCTGTTATTTCAAAAAATGCTTAAAAAAATAGAATAAGTTTCGAAGGGGAAAATAGTAAATTAATCTTATATGTCTTTCACAAATGATAGGAAAGTTCACACAGACTTCAAAGTATTTTCAGGGCCATTTCTTTCATGAAAACTTATTAATGTTGTATATGTAGGATGTCTTTTTATATTATTTAATAAAGTGAATGTATGTTTTTGTTCATCAGAAATCTCTTCGTATAAATTTTTAAAATTGAACTTTGCACTGGAAAATTATTTTTCCAAAAGAATGAAATGTAATTTTATTTCAGAAAGATTGACCCACATATATATCAATGAGTTTTTAAATCAGAGATTATAAATTATTCTATTCTAAATCATTAGTTCAAATTTCACATACTTTGTAACAATATACTATTGTACTTTGGCTAGAAAGAGAATAAGTAATGTAAATATTTGAAAGCTTTAAACTAATTTCTGAGAATATGGAATCTCAGAAAAATACAACAATTTTATAGTTTTTGTTCCTAAACCATACTCCTTGGTTTTTAGTGTTTATGGCAGTAAAGTACTATCATTGTAATAAATGTACATGTCCCATGCACAGGCCTAAAAATTGTTATTTGGTCAATGATAGCAGGTTCACAGATGTTTTCTGATGGTATAAAAACTGCATTCATGCTAGCTTTAAGGAGACAATGTCATGGCATTTTCACTACATGATCTTTTTTTTTTTTTTTCTTTAACAATTAGGTCTTTTCTCCCTACCTCCAAATCATTAATGTGGCAGATATGGGGATGGTATTTTATTCAACAAACATTTACTGAGTACTTACTATGTACCAGTCGCTGAACTTGGTCCTAGGAACATAAAAATACAATAAATCACAGTCTCTGTTTGTAGGGCTTTCACCTTCTAGTGTTCAAGATCGTGTAAATACTCATTCTCAAAGTGTTCACGACCCGTGCTAACTGGATCAAGGTCATAGTTGTAAATAGGGGTAACACGTCACACAAAGCTGAGGGGCAAAGATTGGGGAGCGCGTCCTAGAGCAGCTGATTGCTCTGGTTAGTCCTGAGGGAGCAGGATGTGTAAGCACAGCGGGGGGAGGGGCCTGTGGTGGGTTTGCTCCTGTAGGCCTGAGGTCTTCCCACGTGGTGCTTGACTGTGCCTGTAAATTGTTCCTCTGCTTCTCTCAGTGACAGCAAAGGCAGCAAGTGAGATCAAGGAGGCGCCAGTGTCACTCAGCCCTTGTATTCCCTAGAGCTGCTCTCTCTGAAGTTTCTAGTTTCCCAAGCTGAAGACCAGAGGATTAGGTTTTCGTAGAGTGTGAGCAAATAGTAACTGGTCTTCCTTGATTATTTGTATTTTGACATTATAACCTGTGGTCTGAGCAAATTTAATAGTGAGAAATAGTTGAAAGTTTGTGCTTTCTCCATGTAATTCCATGTATTTCAGCACGGTTGGCTAGCAGAAGGATAACACTGTTCTCTAGGATATCAGAGTTTCCTGCTGTAGCAGGGAATGTTCCAAGCCCAGTAGGCTGTCCCCTAAAATAATCCATACGCAATTTCCTATTTCTGAAACTGATGGCAGAGAAACATATGTGATTGTGTCTATTTAAGGAAATATAAACGCTGAGTTTGTAAAAATTTATGTGAAATCAAATTTTGTAGAGTTTATATAGAATCATTGTAAGATGCAATAGAGACATCTGGTATTTAAAATACCTTTTGGAATCTACAACATTTCATAGAATGAGTTTACTATAGTTTATGTGTTTTTAAGGTTTATCTCGTTATCTATATCAACATATACTTGGTCTAAAAATGTATTTATTATACATGGGAAGCACTCTGTATATTTTGTGAAGGGATAAATAACTAAAAGGTATAATTATTAGTTGATAATAAGAAAAAGCATTATTCCTCTGAAAAAGTGGTTGATTGGAAGGGAGAAATTAAACCCTGTTAGTTGAACTAGTATAAGATAGTAAAATGATTGATTCTTGTTTTATTAAGGAATCTACATCGTTAGTATGTACTGATTAATATTTAATTTTTCACAGTTTAATTTATATTTGAGGATTTTTAAAAATGCATTTGGCATATTATGGTATACCACCTGTAATTTTTTAAATAGATCAAATGTTCTCTATAAGGTTACTTTAAATAGTACTTATGAATTCTTGTTGTTAAGTAGTTTAAGAGGGAATTAATATTCATCAGAGAATAAAATATCCAACCTTGTATAATTTTAAGATATAACAATTTTAAGCACCTCTGAAATTGGAGTTCTAATTATAGAAGATATTGAACACAATATCTGCTAAGTCACTTCAAACCAAGTAGTTTTCAATGTCAGATATAAAACATACTCAAATATTTTAGCAATTATTCTGGCAATTAATGACCACAATGAATATAATATTATAGACAATCTTTCACATATTTTTTAAGACATTAAAATAAATAATTTCCAAATAGGGAGTGACAACTTACAATCGTAGAACATGAAATTTATAAAAATTTTTTATTTTTTTTTGAGACAGTGTCACTTTGTCGCCCTTGGTAGAATGCCACGATGTCACAGCTCACAGCAACCTCTTGGGCTTAAGCAATTCTCTTGCCTCAGCCTCCCAACTACAGGTGCTTGCCATAACTCTGGGCTAGTTTTTTGCTGAAGTTATCATTGTTGTTTAGCAGGGCCAGGCCAGGTTCAAACCTGCCTCAGTGTATGTGCCCAGCACCCTAACCACTGAGCTAGGGTGCTGCCAGAATAATATAAGAATATTAATATGGAATTAGCACCTTTTAAACTTATGGAATTAACACCTTTTAAAGATTAAAATGTTCAAATTTGGGACATTTTAAGATGTAACAATTTTAAGCACCACCAAAGTTAGAGCTCTATAAATTTTGATGCGATTGAATGAAACATCTTTCAATTCACCTCACATGTTGTAGTTTGCATCTGTAAATATATAATATTCTAAGAAAATTCTAGTAATTATACACTATACTGACAATTGATGAGCCCAAGTAACCAAACATTATAGAATATTTGCACATATAATTTATAAGTATTCACTAAATGAATTAGTACAATCATAAAAACTGAGACCTCATGAATATACATAAAGATATCTTACGCATGCTAAATAATATTTTCTTCCATGAAGCCATGTGTTTGACTGTAAAGGTATATGGGAAGGCCCCACTATAGGGCTATCACTAGTAGTTTGGCATTCTAACTTCAGCTTGCTTCACTGTGCATGGCATCATTGCCAGCACAAATGCCATGTAAGTTCAGGTTGAAGTGTGGCCTAAGGAGTCAGCTAGTGAATAGCACTGTTCAGGCCTCCCCAGATTACAATGACAATGTTTCAGAAAAATCCTTTCAAATACACTCTTTGATTTATCAAAGATTCATGCACCTGCTATGTGAACAATACTGGTTCATATTAAACCACATTAACTGCCATGTAAATTGCATTTAGCTCATACTAGTTTGGGGCCTAGAGCCTTGTGAAGCATGTATAACTCACACTTACTTTTATCTTGGGGTGCCTTGGGAGCCACATGGGCCCCATGGAAAAAAATTATTTTTTTCTTTGTGGCAGTCAGTGTGAGAAATAGTGGCTATGTTTTCTAACTACCTTGACCTCTTGGGCTTTGAGAGAAAGGTGAATATAGTGAATGGTGGTCTTCATATAAAACCAAAATCTTTGTGAGTGTTGCCTCGGCTTTCAGTTAGTTCATTGATTCATTCATAGGTTTATTAATTTCTCAAATGTGTATCTGTCGCTTATAAAGTACCTGTCTGCATGTTCCTAGAAGTTCAAATTTGAACAAATACAGACCCATATGTTGTATTTGTAATGAAATGTTGACTACAAGGTGCTGATTTTTTAAATTTGGTTTGCATAAGAGTCATCTGGAGAGTTTTTTCAACTGCAAACTCCAATGCTCTCTGCCTCCAATTTTTGGTTCATTAAATTTGAATAAAGCCCATAAATCCAGTTTTGAATGTCACCCTCCTGTCTTTCAAGAAACTCTATAGCAGGCGTTCTATATAACGTACGAGAACCCGTATCTAGGAGGTATACTCAATGATTTTTTTCTGGTTTGATGTGATATAAAGAGGAATAAAATAATAGGAATTCTGATGTTAACAACAAAAAGAGCATGGAAGAGAAGATTCTGATTTAACCAACTCTTTTAAGGTGTCTCCTAAAAACAACCAAAGAATCTTGCTAACGAGCTTCAGCTAGTGCAGTTTGTGTCAGCTTGTGATACATATTCTGCACTTGGAAAATGAACTGCTTAGAGTCGGAAATTCACGTATATTGTAAAATGACTCTAGCATACACTTGAGAGAATGGTTTCTTTTTGATCCATTTTTATCATATTATCATAGTAAAGCTTTATTTAGGACTCTCACTTAGCTTTTGTCAAACATGATGCACAGCTTCCTTTACTGCATTCTAGATTATGTGTTTGGAATTGGTGTTTCATTCTCATCACCCTTCATTTTCATTTCTTTTCAGCAAAATGTCAAAACATTTGCAAGTGATAACCAGGGCTCGATGCAGAAATTGCCCTTTACGTTATTATAACCGTACATGTCCCTTATACATATATATACACACACACACATATGTATACATTGACATATATACACACACACATATGTCATGCCCTGTGATTTACTTTTATGGTGTTTAATAACAAATGTTGCTTTTTTCCTGTCAGAAAAACATTCTAATAGGAAAAGTTGATCAACAGACCAGAATAAAGTCAATCGTTTGAAAATAAAATCTAAACCCACAAACAAAGTATTGGCATTTGCCCTTCATCTCAATTGTATATCTATCTGAAAATTTATTTGAGAGATAGCTGTTTTCAATGTATTTGTAAGTAGGGCTGTTTAGTATGTATTTATCACTTTAAATAAGTTATTCATTATTTGGGACATACCAATACCAGTACAGAATAATATGCTTTTTCATATTTATACCATAGCTCTTCACTGAATACCTTGTAAAGACAAAAGCTACCACATGACGCTGCATATGTGGTATGTAGCTTAAGCACTTGGGGCCAAAGTTGTAGGACTCAGCCCTCTTGCTAATTTAGTAACCTGAGCTGTAAGTAATAACATATGACCCTCCTATTCCACAGAGATGTTGTAAGGATAAACATTGCAGATATTCTCTAAAAACACTTTTAATTGTTTTTTTTTTCCCCATAGCTAATAGGAATATTTTAAAAGGACATGAGAAATTATATACAAAATTTTTCTTCCAAATAAATTTCTTTCTGTTAACCCACCTGTATTTTGTATAGTTATAGGTTAAGGGTGAACAAAACTTTCTTTAGCTTTGGGAAAGTGCCTACGAATAGTAAATGTTTCATACAACAGTAAAATTAAAGGCTTGAATAGATAGGAGGTAAAGCTACCTAAGTATTTGCAAGCCAAAATACAATACAAAATACTGCATCTTTTAAAACGTGGATTATTTAAGCAAGGGCAGACATTTAGATGATTTGGTTAAGGATGTAGAGAAAATTATTCCACTGCCTTTAATTTTCTTTCATATAAATGTACAATATCTGGGAGGAAAAGCAAAACTATTTTCTGCATAGACACAAATCTCTGGTAGCAAAAGTTGGGTTTGGGGCAAGAATGGGAAGGAGAAATGAGAAGGTAGAGAGAAATTCGAAGATTGTACTATATGTTTATTTGCTTCTGTGTACAAGTCATAAAAGTGTTGGAAAATCTAAAGCTTTAAAACTCTTTCAGATTACACTGATAAATATGAAAATATTTAAAGCAGCACAATTTTGATGGTTTCCATTGATTCATTGTGTAAACAAAGCTTAAGTTGAAAAGCAATGTTATGTCTTATTAGGATTTTGCTACTTTTGAAATAAACTTGCTCATTTCAAATACTAATAAAATGTTGATGTTCTACTTCAAGATGACTTGTTTAGCCTTGGTAGTGATTTACATATAATGTGAATTTTATAATCCAAGTAAGAGCCATTTGAAAATGGCATAAAATCATAACTTTATTGTATTTTTTGTTTGAAAGTGTACAAAAAATGTAATCAATTCAGCAATTATTTGCCTTTTAGCATCCAAAGCAGTAGATATGCAAGAGGTAATAAAACTTTTCCTACTGAATTGTTTAAAACTAATTCCGTTACTATAATAATGTATTCAGATTTTTATATTTTACTATATTACTGACAACTTATTTAAAGATCTCTAAATGGAAACCTTAAGATTATTAGTTACATACTGAATATACGTTAACAGAAGAGTGGTCACAAAACTTATCAATTATTTTCAATCTGAAAAATGATAGCTTTTCTCAAGTAAATTTCTATTCAAGATTAAAAAAAAAATTATAAACGTATTTTCAAAATCCCGTATGTTAAACTGATTCTATATGTGAATTTCTTTTGAATGAAAATATTATGATTTTCTTTTTCAAATGTCTTATGTTCAGTGATTTCAGAGAGCAAATACCTTAATCATATTGCATATTCTTTTTAATTGCTTTAAAACTATTAAATAGAAGAGTATCAATGAACATAATGAGAAAAATATGACAGTCAAAGTAAATTAAATCTAGTGATTTTCTTTTATCTTTCAATTTTTTAATTTCTGTAAAAGATAATGATCTTGAGTTCAATATATGATGAATTTGCTTATGTCAGAATATGAATTTCTTACATTTTACATACAATGTTAATTTTTTTTAAATGTACTTTTTCAAGAATTACCAGAATGAGATTTGCTGGGCTATTTTTCATCTAGTATCTATTAACTGTTCTCATGTTTACTGTTAAATTACTAACATTTGTTTGGGGACTGTATTTCAAGAACCTACTGCAGAGTATTATTAATGTGGTAAAATGAAATTTAAATTAACCTGATGACAGCCAGTCATTGTCAGTAGCAGCCAGTATGGCATAGTGTTACAAGTAATAACAGCATGAGCTTTGGAGACAGCCCTTGTTGCAAATTTCACCACTGTTCCTATTTGTATGATTTAGGTACACTAACTTTCTTCCTTTAAATATCATCTAATTATAATAAAAGTGGGAGTAATAAATGGAGAATTTTGCTAAATTAAGTAAAATATTGCATGGAAAGCACTCAGTGTGTCTGATAAAGAATCAGTGTAAGAAAAATATTTGTTACTATAATTTAACACCACTTCCACTCCTGTCTCCATCTAGCACATGACTATTAGAGGATTTAAAAGAGAAAATCAGTCCATACAAATTTGGCTATAGGGATTTTATCCTAAGTGTCTACTCTAGGCATGCACCACACATTTAGAAATTATTTCAACAGGTGCTCTCTTCTAGATATTTAGTCTGACTTCTAATTTCCTCTTTCTTTTAAACACTACAGAGAATGTTCTAAAAAGATCATGTCTTATGAACCTCATTTTCCTCGTGTGTTAGAATTTTGGCTTTTCCATGGAGAGACTGTAAAGTGATTATCAGAGGGCACTATCTTGTTCAATTTTTTCTAATAATTTGAACCAATTATTTTCAATATTAATATAAAAATCAAAAGCTGAAGACATATCTGATTTTCTTTTATATGTACACATAATTTGTTTTTGTCCCCAGGTTTCCTGTCTCCCTGATTCTGTAGTCATTCATGGGCACCCCCAGGTCCTTCTGTAGAGGGGAGAAGATGGTTTATTGCCTTTGCAGGAACAGTGAGACTTTGTCACCCCCCTCAGCCCCATTTATAATGGGATTATAGTTTGCAGCATTTTCATACTAGCTCAAAGAAGTAAACATTTCCCAAAGGCTATGCACTTTTTATATTATGATGCATTATTGTTCCTCTCACAATATGGAGAAACCACGTACGATGCCATAAGCAAAAATATGAAGAGACAAAAGGGGAGAAACCATTCTTTCTTTTCTTTTCTTTTCCAGGTTACACTCTGATGTTCTTATCTGCTCTTTATGGACTTTGGGCATGTACGATCTAAAACTTTCTCAGTTAGCATTGTTAAAATATTTTGATACCATCTGAGTTCTAC
>CAUYON010025588.1:0-48951 GCA_963573935.1 Arctocebus calabarensis | reverse complement strand
CATAGTATTCCATGGTATACATGTACCACAATTTATTAATCCATTCGTGGGTTGATGGGCATTTGGGCTTCTTCCACAACTTAGCAATTATGAATTGGGCTGCAATAAACATTCTGATACAAATATCTTTATTATGATGTGTTTTTTGGTCTTCTGGATACATACCTAGTAGAGGAATTATAGGATCAAATGGCAGGTCTATTTTTAGATCTCTAAATATTCTCCAAACATCTTTCCAAGAGGAACGTATTAGTTTGCATAAAATCACATTATAACAAAGATATTTGTACCAGAGTGTTTATGGCAGCCCAATTCATAATTGCTAAGTCATGGAAGCAGGCCAAGTGCCCATAAACCCATGAATGGACTATTAAATTGTGGTATATGTACACCATGGAATATTATGCAGCCCTAAAGAAAGATAGAGACTTTACCTCTTTCATGTTTACATGGATGGAGCTGGAACATATTTTTCTTAGCAAAGAATCTCAAGAATGGAAGAAAAACTATCTAATGTACTCAGCCCTCCTATGAAACAAATGTATAGCTTTCATATGAAGGCTATAACCCAACTATAGCACAAGAATATGGGGAGGAGAGAGGAGAGGGGAAGATGGATGGAGGAAGGGAGGGTAATTGGTGGGACCACACCTACGGTGCATCTTAGAAGGGTACAGGTGAAACTTACTAAATGCAGAATATAAATGTCTTGACACAATAACTAAGAAAATGCCATGAAGGCTATGTTAAACAATTTGATGAAAATATTTCAGATTGTATATGAAACCAGCACATGGTACCCCATGATTGCATTAATGTACATAGTTATGATTTAATAAAAAAAAATCAATGAAACTCCCAATTAAAAAAAAAAGTACTAGTGAAAGCCTTCATAGTCCTTTCTTAATTCTCTACAATTTGTTTTTCCATAATACCAGAACAACATTCTTGTGGGATCTTATTTAGTACAAGAAGATATTTTCTTCGTAAGCTGCTATCACAACTGTCAGTTTTCTATTTAATGGAACATTAATCAACTGAAAAGTGAAATCCATGGCCAATTGACTTTTTTAGCTTTTAACTTTTCTCTCTTGCTTATTGACTTAAAACACAATAATTGAATTGGGCAATTCTTTAAGAAATTAGTCAATGTCCAAGATTTAGCTGATTTACCTTGCTTTTTGTCTTAGTCTGTTTGTGTTACAGTTACCCAAAGCTGGGTAATTTGTACAGAACAAAGGTTTATTTGGCCCACAGTCCTACAGGCTATCCAAGAAGCATGGCCGCTGATATCTGCATGGCTTCTGGCAAGGGTGTCAGGCTGCTGTCAATCATGGTGGAAAGCGAAGGGGGAGACAGCATGTGAGGGTCTTGCAGCGAGAATGGAAAGAGAGAAAGCCTGGGGAAGTGCCAGGTTCTTCTCCACCACAGTTCCCTCCAGAACAAAGAGTGGGAACTCACTCCCCGGAGGATGGCACCAAGCCACTTATGAGGCATCCACCCCCATGATCCAAACACCTCCTGCCAGGCCCTGTTTCAAACCCTGGAAATCAAATTTTAGCACGAGGCTTGCTGTGACCAAGCAAACCATAGCCAAACCATAGCACTCATATATTCAGACAACTTAAAAACTTTGCAGCTGTGCAAACGCAATGTAATAAAAATAAAACATGCATGGAAAAATTATTCCAAGTAAGAGCAAAACAAAAGAAGAAGAGTAAGATGAATTTGAGAGGAAAGTTAGTCTACAACAATGCATGTAGCAGAGATGGTGTATGTATAAAAGCTCAGAGTTTCCCTCCAAGTAAAAATCAAACAAGAAAATGCTTTCAGCTATGAGATTTTTTCTATCCCTAAGAACATCTGGTTGACGGCAGACACTACCTGCTGGTTCACAGCTCCGGAGCTTCTGCCTTGTTCCAGGTATTGAAAATGTAGTCAGTCCTTCCTCAAAATAATTTCTGTAGGAGGCGTTATCGTCTCTCTTACGCAGATGAGGACGTGGAGCTGTGGAGAGCCTTTATAACTTATTCAAAGTCACAGAAGCAATAAACTGTGAGCTAAAAATTGAATGGCAGTTTCTTTAAGGTCAAAGTTCATGCTTGGCCTTTCTAGACAATCCCACTTTCAATGTACAGCTTTCCTATTTTCACTTGAGTGAAGATTGCGACTATCTTCTTAAATTGACTTTTTCAGGCCTGAGTGAATGTTTTCTGGGAGGTTTCGTTGCCAGGGTATCAGTGTCTATGGCTGATACTGGGCACTTGTTCACGTTTCTCCAATAACTTACCTGAGACCAAGAAAATCTAGTCAATGAGTTGTCAGAAAGGACTGAAATATTCCAAATGCTGTCCTGGGTGCCTGGGTGTAGATGAGAGGTTGTATAGATACTTAATTTATCTTTTGAGGCTTTCATTTTATTTTATGAGACTTGAAAATCTGTCCAAATAAATATGGGGAAATGTAATTATAAAATATTAAAATAGCCCTTAAGTCCAAAAAATAGAAGAGTTATCAAGAAGCAGTATAAAACCGGCTCAGCACCTGTAGCTCAGTGGGTAGGGGACTCTGGCCACATGCACCAAAGCTGGCAGGTTCAAATCTAGCCCAGGCCTGCTAAGCAACAATGATAGCCACAACAAAAAAATAGCTGGGTTTTGTGGTGGGTGCCTAGAATCCCAGCTACTGGGGAGGCTGATGCAAGAGAATCACTTAAGCCCAAGAGTCTGAGGTTGCTGTGAGCAGTGACACTACGGCACTCCACCAAGGGTGACATAGTAAAAAAAAAAAAGAAGAAGCAGTATAAAATAAATTGATAAATGAATAATGCACGTCATAATTGTTAGAGGATTTCAAAGGAGGGAGATATTACTTTTATAAAGCTGATTGGGAGAAGCTTCATAAAGACAGCAGAATTTTTAAGTTCCCAACTTCAATTAAATGGAATTTTTGTAATATTTTTACTTCCATTTATATAAGCACAATAGAAAATTGCAGGATGAATCCCAGACTTCATGACATGATATTCAGAATATTGGACTATTCTCTTCAGTGACCTTTCGGGAGTTTTCCAATAAATGAAACTGGGGTACATGGACTTTTTTGTGCCTTGGAATTTACAAGTGATTGCTTTGAGGGCTATAGACACACAGTGGAAAACCATAATATTTAGCAGTTGAAAGACATGAAAAACTCCAAAAGATACCCCTTGGGAAGTAGTGAAATAGAATTTTCTTTAGTGACTAGCCTAGGAAATTGAAGAACAGAAACAGCCATCAATTGCCCAAGTATGCCTATAAAGGCTGAAAAAAACAGCTTAAAAGTTTAGTTTCTTATTTAGTACCTTGAACTTGAAACTTGCCCACTTAGTAAGTGTGTTGTCCTTATGAAACCCACTTGAGTCATTAGTCAGTTGTCTTCTGCTATGACGTGTTTCATATTTCTGTCATATGAGAGTAGCACATTTGATCCTTTTTGCTTAATAAAATGAGCAGCTATTTCATAGGTTAATTCCCCTGCTGTTAACACCTCGTAAATTAACATGCGTTTAAGATGAGATCAGCTTGCTTGATTACTTCTTGCCTCTTTTTCAAACCATGCTTGAACACCTTCACCAGATGGGTGGCTGAAATTTCACCTTTTTTACATCCTTAAACTTTCTGCTACTTTAAGCTGGTAGCAGACCGAGGCCACCATGGATTTAAACAAGATTTTTAAATCAGACATTTAAATAAATTTTCACTTTTCCTCTCACATGGAATCCTAGGTGACTAGTTTGGTTATACTTTCTATTTTTTTGAGAGATCTCCAGGATAAAGTGAACAGGTCAGAAGGATTCGGTGGGCTCCAAGAAGAAGCTCTCGTGAGAGAAAGTGACCAGGAATGAATGAGAAGTCTAAGAGGACCTGTGGTTTTCCTTTTGGTGTTCTCAGAGGTACTGGAGATGTGGAGACGTCAGATAGGGAACAGAAATGCCTGTGACTGTCCAGAGAATTTTCTTTTCTCGTGTTAGATACATCTCCTTATCCTTCACGTCCTACCTCGTGATGGTTTCTGGACCACAGCCCACAGTTGCTTCCGACCCAGCACCGTCTGCTCTGGAGGTCCCTGCCCGTCTTTCCTTCCCCTACTTCCCCGTCTCTCCACACCTCAGCCCTGCCACACTGGCCTCTGCGCTGCTCCTCACACCTGCAGACATCGCTGCCTCCTCCGGGTCTTTGCACGGGCTTCTATGCTTGCCATATTCTCCTTCTGGACATCTTCAATTCTTCCTCAGAGTCTCATAAAAGTCTCTCCTGATCGTTCTGCAAAAACAGCAGTCAACACCTATCCCCAGCATCGTCTCAGCCCCTCCGCTGACAGCATACCTGATAAACATTTATTGATGTCCTTCCTGTCTTCTCCGACTAGAACATTAGCTCCTTGAGGGAATAGGCTTTGTCTCACCTGCTCACTGCTATATCCACAATGCTGAGAAGACCTGTCAGGGACCTGGTCTACCGCGATGGTTGTGAATACGTGGTTGTACATGGCCTTCCTTTCTGAGTTACGCGTGGCGTGTTACTCTCTCACAATTTTATAATCTATTTTAACTAGACTTAGGCATTCATCAGGGTAAAGTTCATCATTTTTTCCCTTCTTACTTCATTTCTGAAAGCCACGTCACTGGTGTGGGAGCCAGACTCACAAACTCAACTCAGGAACACAGGGGAGGGCTGCGGAGAGAGCCTGGCTTTAGGAATCCATGGAGCTCTCTGAAGGCCTTTCCCATGGCCTAGCTGCTCAGACTGGGTCAGCTGTTTGCATTCTTGTTATTTTAATTCAGTTGTAAGGTCTGTGAGGGGCAAGAACAGTGGGTGCTTGTGAGCCTACAATGTCTTTAGCATAGAAGGGCCCATAATTGGTATTTAAGAAATATCTATGGATAGAAATATTAGAGTAACAGAATTAATTTTTAGAGTACTATGTTTTTAATTCTGCCAAATAAGTAAAGATCGGGAGAATTGTGAAGACCTGCCGTTTCTAAAACTTTGATTTGAATTTTTCAGAGTCGGATTTTTAACACAGTATTTGACACAGAATAATACAGAAAAAACACCCTACAAGTAGAGAAATCCGTGATAATAATGAAGTTGAAATTCTGTAACATATTCTTGCTTATTCTCCTGGTTTCTAGTGACAACCCAGCAGCAGGAAAACAGGAGAGTCTCTCAATTTAAGTTGCCTTTGGCTTCTTGATATTCATTTTGACAAACCAAAATTGGCATTTATTTCATATTTACAAGTAAAAGTTATGGTACAGTGTCGACTCATAGTCAAAGACATTTTTAGTTTTTTTCTGAAACAAAAAAGTCATTTTCATATAATGGTTTGGATTTACTAAGTTGCCCATTTCACTATTCACGCTATTTCTAAAAATGGAAACCTATACTTTATCTAAAATCAATAATTTTAATAAATAAGGGCATATTACATTATTAAGCCTCCTTTTATACTTTTTTGTGGGCAGTTCACTTTGTTTCACAGACAGCTCACTCATTTATTATTTTTGTACATTTGTAGAAAGTGACATCATTATTCTCATTTAATAAGGAGGAAACTTGCAGCAATAGGGTCAAGTGGGTGTCCACGTCCCAGGGTTTTCCAAGCAAGTAATCTTGGGTGTGCTGAGATATGAGGTGCTCTGGAAAAGCTTACCTGGCACAGTGGACCCCTGTAAATTCTCCAGCACATCCTTTTGCATTAAAAGAGGGATTCTAATCTATTCTTTGTTTTCCATTAAGGTGCAAATATTTCTGGTGAGGGTAGCAAGTTGTATTACGGAGTATTAAAGAGAAAAGGTGCAACTCAGCATTCCACCCAGACCAAGTGTTCTCTTCCTATGAGCATGTTTTCAGTGTCTTTGACAAATTTAACACTTGTATTTTCCAGGAACAAGTTCAATGTATGCACACCAGAAAAACTGGTGCAGTGCAAGCTTCCTTAAATAGCTATTTGTAAGGAAATGAAATGTTTCTGTCATCAAATTGATTGGGAAAATAATGGGGTAAATAAAATCAAATGGGTCATTTTCTATAGGTCTTTGAAAATTCTAGGATCATAAAAAAGGGATGACTCTGGGGAAACCAAGCTGTCCATATTTACTACAAGTTTAGCTGTCAGAAATTGGGTGAGACTAGGCATGCTTAGTCTCAGGAGTGAGCACCCACCTCGTGTGGCTCCTCTGGCCTGGTACTGCATAAAACACAAGACACAAGGCCTGCAATAGAGTGGCCACTTCCAGAATGTTCATTTTCCTCCCTTATTTTCTTATTTTTCCTTTTTGGAAAATCAAGAGCTTCACGCCAGTGCTAAATAACAAATCATATTTTATAATATTGACCTTCATTCATTATTCTCCAGACTTCTCTGAATAATATTTGTTAGCATTATTACAGTGGGAAATATTTTAATCCTTCCCCATCACAAACTTGATTAGTATGAGTGCTTCTGTTTATTTCCTGTACGGTGTTTTTAAATATGAATTTATTTGTGTGAATGCTAACATTTAAATGATATCATAATAGGTCCACAGAAGAGTGAAGGGTAGATTTGGAGTGTCTTTAGGATGATTACTATTTGTCTTAATGTCAATTACTTGGGCTATATGCAAATTTAAAATAGAATATTAAATAGGCACTCAAATTTATATAATGTATATTATAGGTTAGTCTAAGCAGTATATAATTTTCTTCTTGTTTAAAATCAAACTATTTTAGGGCCAGGTGCAGTGGCTCATGCCTACAATCCTAGCACTCTGGGAAGGTAAGGTGGGGGTGATCGTCTGAGCTCAGGAGTTGAAGAACAGCCTAAGCGTGAATGACACCCCATCTTTACTGAAAATAGAAAAAATTATCTGGGTGTTGTGGTGGGTGCCTGTAATCTCAGTAACTCAGGAAGATTAGGCAGGAGGATCACTTGAGTCCAAGAGTTTGAGATTGCTGTGAGTTAGGGTGATGGCACAGCACTCTAGCCTGGTATAACTGGTGAGACTCTGAATAAAAAAAAAAAAAAAACTCAAACCATTTTATGTTGCAGCAAGCTTTTAATGTTTTCATAGGTTCTGTCTAGTCATCTGAAGTGAAAACCAGGTTCCCAAGACACACTTGAGTATATTTTGTAGAACTCATTTGTCAAAGGAAAATTAACGTCAATGATTATAAGAAGTGACATTCATGAATGTTTGATGAAAAATAAGGAATTCTCCAAAATAAGTAACAATTTTACAGCTGTTGAAATCAACACTATATGGCAAAAATAAAAGTGATATATTAACTTTTTAAAAACAATACATTTTTATTTTACTTAAACTTTTAGTGTAGATTTTTAGAATATTTCTGGGCATTTTTAGGATATCTCAATACAGCATTTTCTGGTGGTTCAATCTAAATAAACACCCAGGTAAGTTATTTTGAAGGCCGATGGCAACTCTACAGATGCTCTGACCTTATTAAGTCCCTCCCTCCTTCATTATTAATTCACTTGCAGGGTTGTAATTCCCAACTATGTGCTTTAATTGCTCCAGTCCTGCAATGGGAAAAACAACCTGAATTTTAAAGACAGCATTGCAAGAAAATTGGCACAGACTCAGAATAACTAGATGTGTATGCTCTTTTGATAAAGAGCAATTTCCAGAAACATTTCTCAGCTCATTGTGCGCAATTGTTGACATTTTGCCATTGAAATCTTTTTCCTACTGTAGCCCTTTGAAATTTGTGTAGAGGCTTTGCTTCACATTAAGGTGGACGAGAATATAAGGAGAAACCAAAAATAAAATTTCTCAAAGCATGCCTGGTATTGTAAGGATTTATGATGGGTATCACAACATCTATGGATCAGTGAACACAAATTTGTTTAAAAAAAAAAAGAAGAAGAAGCACAGTTCTTCAGAGAGTTCCAAAGAGACTGTTTAAAGCATGATAAAAACAAAATCCACTAATGGAACTCTCTCGATTTGGACTGAGTAGCACAATCATGGGATTTATTAAATTTGCTGATGGGTTTGGCTCTATAAGGACATTTCAACATGATGCAAAATGAAACCAAAGCCCTAAGAATCACTTGGGTCTGATGCAGTCAGCTATTTCGTAGAACTGGTGGAGCATGTCTGAGCTTTCTGTCCCAGGGTCCCAGAGGGCTGAGGGGGAGGCCAGCAAGGGTGATAACACAGTCAAGGGTCAGTAAGAAGCTCTTGATGTGATAATCACAGGACACTGATGCGGCAATTTATGGCTTTCTTTTTAGTGTTTGTTTTTTGTTTCTTCTAGTACTTTTAATTGCTTCATTTTTAATATTTAAATAGTCTGTCCATCTGCTTTTATTTTGGTGCAAAGTATTTGGTAAGAGATCAACTTTTTCTTTCCTATTCGAAATCTTGGAGGTGGTTCATTTCCTCTACTAATTTAAACTGACATCTTTAAAAGTCCCCACGTTCCTGGAGGTGCGTCTGTTTACCACTGTCCTCAGCCCTGCCTGGGTCTCTGTCTTCCGGCTCTAGCACCACACTTGTTAATTGTGGGAACTTCACAGTATGTTTTAGTGTCTATAGAAGTTAAAGACCTCCCACTACTATTATTTGTCAGAAGTTTTCTGGATGCCCTTTCTAAAAATTATTTTTTTTATTTTTCCACATGACTTGCAGAGCCAACAGCTCTTATTCCAGAAACAATTCCACTGGTATTTTAATTGGAACTACATTTAACTCTTAAAAAGGAGAAGAATTTTTCCATTGTGTCTTTTTTCATCATTTAAGTTTTTTCCCCCATGACTTACGCACAAACCTTGGTAACATGATAATTTCCCCAATTCTACATGGATAAGCCATTACAATCAGGTTAAAGACTATCTTTTCCCAAACTTTCCCCTTTCAGCTTTCTCCTATAGAAACAGTCGCTCCCCCAGCGGTGTGAGTAGGTTTATTCTGAGATAAATCAGCCACCTAGAGATCTCATCCTCGCCCCTGATTGACCGGGTCTGCAAACCTTCCTTGTCCGCAGCGCGACGTCACCTCAGGTTTCGCCATTGGAATGGCCTCTCATCTCCCCTGCAGCCTCCTTCTGTGATTAACAGCGGGGTAGGACCAACTCTCCACTGTAGGCTGTGCTTATGGAAACCCACAAGAATCCCGAGCATCCCGTCCCCTGTTGAGGACAGTGTGACCCAGCGTGACACGGTGCTTCTGACTCATCCTGCCCCCTGGCTTTGTCCCTTTCCTGCGCACCTGCCCGTCCGCACACACGCCCGCGGGCTGCACTAACGAGTCGGTTGCTACTTCTCTCTCCTTACTTGACATCAGCTTTCTGCGGTGCTGAGCTCTGTGCATTCTTCAGCAGTGTTTTTATTTCTCGGTGCATGCGGTGGTTTCTCCATCTCGGCATTTGGGGCTGGGTCCTTTTCTGTGGCAGGAGCTGTCCTGTGCATTGTGGGACGCATAGCAGCATCGCTCAACTCACTGGATGTCAGTAGGACCCTTCCCCAGCAGGACAACCCAAATTGTCCACAGACATCGCCAGACGCCCCTGGAGGACAGAGTCACCGCTGCCGGAGCCCGCTGGAGTCCACACACACCCTTTGGAACTCTGAGCACAGTCGGTTTCTTGCTTTTCAGAGCAGCACCTCAGAGGGGCCCTGCCTCGTTCCCATGGGTCACACCAACTCTTGGGAATGCCCCTCACTGAAATCAGGAGAAACCTCGAGGCCCCACCGGTGAGGTCACCTTTTGCTCCGGTAACTACAGAGTGAGCTGGGATGGGGGTAGCTTTTGCTGCCGGGGACCCAGTGGCTTTAACTTAGCTTCCTTGAGGCTCGAAGGTAGAGCCTTGAGCAATGTCCTTACTTGGCAGCGGGGTTCCTCTGAGCACAGGGTGTGATCAAATATTATACTAGCCAGAATACCATAGCCTGGGGGTTAGGGGCAGGGAGATCAGAAAGAATCTCGATTCAATTTAATTTCTTGGGTGAAGAATGAGTTTTATACATCTCCTCATTGGTAAATCTTCTAAAGACTGCTTGCTTTTGATTGAAGTTTAGTAGGGATAATAGGATGAAGGTAAAATATTTCCCCTCCTCCTGGTGCTTCATTCATTGGGTGAATTTCCCCCCACCCTTCTCTGTCACCTGGCAGTTAATTCTCATTGCCCTTCTAATTATATTCCGCAGTCTTTTATAGTTCTCTATATGTCTTGTTTTCCTAGCCCGGCTACAACCTAAAATATATTTTCCACCTGTATTTTTACTGTGTTTGCTTTCACCACTTAATAATATTTGTTGTGCGCTGATTATTTTTCAAGATTTTTTCCCGCAGGAAACAGTCTTCTTACAGTCTGTTGTGTTTAGATGACCCTGCCTTTAACTCTCCTGCTGTTTCTTTTGTCTATTTGACAAATTTAGAGCAGCAGTTTGGAATATTTAGTGTTGTGCTTCTCTCACTGAAGTTAAAAAGAAAATGTCTCTGTGAACCTTCCTTTTTAAGGTTCATGGTGTATCAGCATTTTCTAAACAGGTTTTCTCCTGGGTAGAAGCAGCTGTAGGTGGTGCCCTACTTTCTCTGAGATAAAAATGTCTTTGAGAGACTTCTTAATTCTCCATTGCTCATTCGCCCCGATGCCATTTCTTCAGTGGGCTTGAGAGATTTTAGCACTCTCCTTTACACAGACTCACATGCATATACACACCATGAGGTGACCCAGAATGTACCCAGAGGTGACCTCATTTTTTTGAGGAGCATCAGCTTGGAAGGCCCTTTTACCCCAAGCCGGGTAGCTTATGCTTCAGCTTTGCCTACACTATCTGATACTTACTATGCCAGCCCACCCAAATGTTTTTATGATGGGTGGACCATAAAGCTCAGGATAAGACACCATGACCAAAGACCGTACATTTTGCCTTGTTTTCCTGCAGTGGAGTGATTTAGCTGGATTGTACATGTCTGTTGATAACATTTCGTTCCCAAATAAGGATCTGTAAAATAACAGTAGGTCTCAGTCTTGAGGAACTCGCCAGTTCTTTGGAGCAGGGACATACCCCAAAGCGGATCACTTACAAGGCCATGCAGGGAGGCCGTTGTGCTGACCTCAGTCCCCGCACCTCTCTGCCCTGCTCTGTGTGATCAGGGCATGGATGTGAGTGGCTGCCACTCCCTTTATGAGCTAGGGAACTGGCAGGCATGACTTAATTGCAGCAGGAAGTCTCAGACAATGTCTCCAGCCACCCTCATCAAAACAGGATGCTAGTCAGGAGGTCTCAAAACAAGATGGGGGCAGGACACAAGTTCCAACCCACTAGAACCAGGATGGCAGAGAAATCAACCACTTCCTGACCCTGCGGCTACTGTAAAAGTTTCTAAGGAAACCTCCCACTCCCATCACGAACCTGACACCATGACACGTCAGTATGACCATATTTAGTCAAAAAGGACGACATAGTCCTAATTCCAGGGAAATGCTGCCCCTTTCCAAAGAATAACATGAATATCCCCCACCCCCCTTGTTTAGTCTATAATTAAGCCAATGCTTAAATGGAGGGGCATAAGGAACTGCAGGGGCTGATTCTTGTTCTGGGTAGAACCAGCCTCTGCTCCATGGAGCAGATTTTCTATTCTTCCTGAATAAAACTTGCTTTCATGTTACATTGTTGGCTTCGTTCTGAATTCCTCCTTGTGTGAAGCCAAGGACCCACTTAGGTTAGTGATTCCCAGAATCGGTGGTTACTTTCCCATGTCCGTTAGTGGTATAACTTCTGTATGGAGCTCCCTGGCAGACATTGCAAAGAGAAATGTGTTAAAAAAATCTACCACCTACCATGCTCATGGCTGGGAAGAATCAACATTGTTAAAATGTCCATACTACCCAAAGCAATATACAATTTTAATGCAATTCCTATTAAAGCTCCATTGTCATACTTTAAAGATCTTGAAAAAATAATACTTTGTTTTATATAGAATCAGGAAAAAACCTCGAATAGCCAAGACATTACTCAGAAATAAAAACAAAGCAGGAGGAATCACACTACCAGACTTCAGACTATACTATAAATCAATAGTGATCAAAACAGCATGGTACTGGCACAAAAACAGAGAGGCAGATGTATGGAACAGAATAGAGTACCAAGAGATGAACCCAGCTACTTACCGTTATTTGATTTTTGACAAACCAATTAAAAACATTCAGTGGGGAAAAGACTCCCTATTTAACAAATGGTGCTGGGTGAACTGGCTGGTGACCTGTAGAAGACTGAAACTGTACCCACACCTTTCACCATTAACAAAGGTAGAGTCTCACTGGATTAAAGATATAAACTTAAGACATTAAACCATAAAAATACTTGAATAAAGTGCAGGGCAAACTCTTGAAGGAATTGGCCTGGGCAAATATTTTATGAGGCAGACTCCCTGGGCAATTGAAGCAGCATCAAAAATACACAACTGGGACCTGATCAAACTAAAAATCTTCTGCACAGCCAAGAACATAATAAGTAAAGCAAGCATACAGCCCTCAGAATGGGAGAAGATATTTGTAGGTTATGTATGCCTCTGACAAAGGTTTAATAACCAGATTCCACAGAGAACTCCAACATATTAGCAAGAAAAGAACAAGTGATCCCATCTCAGGGTGGGCAAGGGACTTGAAGAGAAACTTCTCTAAAGAAGACAGGTGCATGGCCTACAGACACATGAAAAAATGTTCATCATCATTAATCATCAAAGAAATGCAAATCAAAACTACTTTGAGATATCATCTAACTCCAGTAAGATTAGCCCACATCACAAAATCCTCAAACCAGAGATGTTGGCATGGATATGGAGAAAAGGGAACACTTCTACGTTGCTGGTGGGAATGCAAACTAATCCTAGCTCCTTTTAGAAAGATGTTTGGAGAATACTTAGAGATCTAAAAATAGACCTGCCATTCGATCCTATAATTCCTCTACTAGGTATATATCCAGAAGACCAAAAATCACATTATAACAAAAATATTTGTACCAGAATGTTTATTGCAGCCCAATTCATAATTGCTAAGTCATGGAAGAACCCCAAGTGCCCATTGACCCACAAATGGATTAATAAATCATGGTATATGTACACCATGGAATATTACTCAGCCTTAAAGAAAGATGGAGACTTTGCCTCTTTCATGTTTACATGGATGGAGCTGGAACATATTCTTCTTAGCTAAGTATCTGATGAATGGAAGAAAAAGTATCCAATGTACTCAGCCCTACTATGAAACTAATCTATAGCTTTCATATGAGCTATAACCCAATTATAGCACAAGAATATGGGGTAAAGGTGCAAGGGAGGGGAGGGGCAGGAAGAGGAAGGGTCGAGGGAGAGTAATTGGTAGAACCACACCTATGGTGCATCTTGGAAGGGTACAGGTGAAACTTACTGAATGCAGAATACAAATGTCTTTTTATTTATTTATTTATTTATTGAATCATAGCTGTGTATATTAATTCAATCATGGGGTACAGTGTGCGGGCTTCACATACAATCTGAGATATTATAATACCAATGTCTTAATGCAATAACTAAGAAAATGCCATGAAGGCTATATTAAACAGTTTGATGAAAATACTTCGTATTGTATATGAAACCAGCACATTGTACCCCATGAGTGCATTAATGTACACCACTATGATTTAATAAAAAAATTAAAAAAAAATCCTCGACCAATGTGAGAAGTCAACTCCTGGTGGTGTGCTGGAGCTAGCTTTTACCTGCCTGGGAGAATTGGTGTTAAACTTCAGGATCTTTATGAGCTGGTTGTCAAACACAGACATTATTTAAAATTACGTTATATAAACTTATGATAGGAAGGTTATTAAAAGCGAAGGCAGTAAATACTCAAAATGCATCACTTTCTAATTAACTACATTTTATCGTTATCTGTTTTTGAGGCAACTTATTTCTCTTGTACATGAGTGATCACGAAAGTTTTGAGATAAACAAAAATCAAGAAATGTAAAATCTGTGTGCACAGAAACCAAAGAAGCCCTGCCAGCAACACTGGTAAGCCGAGCAAGCAGCAACTTGCACACGTGAATCAGAAAGGATGCTGTCCCCTCTGTTTCTTGGAAGTGAAATAATGGACCATTACACAGTCTGTCTCGGAACTTTCATAGTGACCCACATATCTTCATAGGGGATAGTCTACACAGTGGTGTGCTACTGTGCCTCTCTCCTCAACTCAACAGACAGTGATGTTTCCCTGGTAGCTTAACATTGGCCCAGTGAAAGTTTATTGCTCAGAGAAAACTAGCAAAGCAGCTCTGGCTTCTCTGGTGCTTCCTCTCTCCCCAGAGCTCATGCTGAGCATCCCAGCTCACCATCAGAAACTTGTCTGTATTGTACAAACAGGAAAACCATGTCAGCACCTGAGGCCTTACCGCTAAACCTAGGGCCCCACAGCGTAAATTACAGCACCTGCATTTTGTCAGAATCAGAATCTTTGCGATTTTTTCCCACTAGTTTGTATACCAACATGTCAAAGCCAAACTAAAAATGGTTATTTCTCTCAAGTTTAGTTCCAAAATGTTGGAACCCCTAGATATTGGAGTAGAGACCCTGTTATTGAATAGATTGTTTCCTCAAACTGGTTGAAAAGAAATAAGCAACCCGATATTATAGTAACAACAGAGAGAGGAGAAAATGGGTGGCTACCAGGGACTGGGTGCACATCCCGTGAAACGAGGAGCAGGTGGGATTGCTGTTAACACTCACACATCCAGGTCTCCTCGGAAACTATCCTACGTGCTTAGTCTTCAGTAAAGTTGGGTCCTTGAGAACTAGGGACCCAACTTCTGGGTTTCTTTAAACTTTAGTGTTTCTAGGTTAATAAAATTGAAGCCAATAAAAGCAATGATTCTCTTTCATTTTCAAATTAGGTTCTATGCCAGTGACCCAGAAATGACAGAAATGTCCTTTGATACATTTGGTAAAGTTTAGTTTTAAAGAACATCCTAATTCAGAAGGTCGCAATCTCTGGGAGTTACAGTTCTTCGCTGGGAGAGCCCCATAACGTTTCAAGTTACGGTTTGATTGTTCTAAGAGATCAAGAGCTAAAATTCTGAAAATCTTAGCTTTCTAAATTTTAGTCCACTGCTTAATTCTCTTTTTAACTAATTGCTGATGATTTAGTGACATCTTCCAAATCCCGTCTTGTTTCCCATCTTTATGTCTGGAGGAACTGTTAAAACAGAGTACTAGGACGCATCTTGTGTTCTGCGGTGGGCTAGAGCATTTGCATTTCTGATAAGCTCCCGGGTGACCACGCTGTTGGTCTGGGTCTACACAGATCTTGTTGGAAAGAAGGTGACATTTTAAAGGTTATGTATTTTGTGAAAGGAGAAACTGAGATATAAACATATCGATAATAAATTGAGAAAAGAGGATCCCACAGTGAGAAGCTGGGAAGGCCTGAACCAGGCGATGGAGAGTTTAGGGGTCTGAGGATCTGACCAGGGTTGAACACTCTGGCCTCATAGAAGTAGCGTCCTAGGCAGCTGGAGGAGGGCTCCTCCCTATTTGCCTCTTGGTGTAGGTGTAATTAACGGGGCTCATGAGGCTTATGTACAAAACCTGCCTACTTAGACACGTGAGGCCAGTGTTCACAGTCTTGGTTGCACTTTAGAATCACCTGGAGAACTTTAAAAATTACCTGCCCCCAGGCCCACCCCAAAGCAATTAAGTCAACTTCTGAGGCTGCAGTATGGCCAGGGAACATTTTCAAAAGCATATTTCTTGAGGGTGGCTAGATCCCCTGTTGAAGATTCTGATTTAATTGGTCTGGGTAGTATTTTGAAAAAATATCCATTATTCCAATCCAAAATTGATGTAGGTGAATTTAATCTGATCTAATGGATTTAGTGTAGAGAACAGCTACATGGGAAAAACTCCATGAACCCAAGGATTTTGACCTCTGCCGTATATATAATTATTTTTTAATAAAATATTTTTTAGTTTTTTACTTTGTTGTCTGATCTGAGATTATTTTATAAGGTTTTTACACACATGAAGTGTAGAGTAATGAACAGACCACATACAGTTCTTGGTGTCTTGCACAGTGCCTGGCACACAGTGTTTCTTCAATACGCATATTGGATATGTTCATTAATGATTGTTTTTGTGTTATATTAGGCAGTTCTGAGGTCAGGATGCTGGCAAAACAACTTAAGACTTGACTCTCCCTTTGCATCAACATGGGTGCTGAGGATATTTCCCTCATGACTGGCTCGTGTTTTGACAAGAGGCAAGAAAATGAGATGAACTGGGAATATATGAAATTTGCAATTATTTTTTCATTTAGACCAGAATAGGCCAATATTCAGCCTCTAGGCCAAATCTGGTTCATCTTTGCAGCTTTCAAGCTAAAAATGAAAAGAAAAGTGATATTGTTTGTAAAAGTCAAATTTTATTGTCTGTAGATAAAGTTTTTTTGGAACACAGCCACGCCCCTTTGCTTTCATCCCACGCCATGTCATTTTCATGTTCTGTGCTGCTCCTTTTGTGCTACCATGACAGAATTGAGCATCATGGCAGAGACTTGATGGCCTGCAAAGTTAAAAATATTTTCCATCTTGCCCTTCATAGCAAAGGTTTGCTGATCCTTGTTTTAGAGTGCAAGTAGTCCCCTGAAATACACAGATTACAATTTAACACAAACAGGTAGGGTATCTCTAGACGTAAGATGTTTACTAGAGTAGTTCTTTTCAAGCAGGAAAAAAACAAGATTATTGTTATCTTAATCGGGTCCTGGTGGACTTGTTTGAAAGGCTTTTCCTTACCTTACGGCATTACTTTTTTTTTTTTTTTTTTTTGCAGTTTTTGGCTGGGGATGGGTTTGAACCTGCCACTTCCGGCATATGGGACCAGTGCCCTACTCCTTTGAGCCACAGGCGTCACCCCCATACTTTTTTTTTTTTTAAATGAAAGACCATTAAAATCTGTGTACCAAAGATAACATGTGGTCCACAAACCCATGGTCCTTGAGGGATCCTGAGTTTATCAAGAACTACTACAGATGCTTTTGAGAGCTGCTTTCACATGGGAAAGACAGCCACTCAGAGCATCATCTGGCTCTGACGACCACAGCTCATCTCTTCATCATCCGGCTCTGACGACCACAACTCATCTCTTTCCCCACCCAGTTTCGCTCTGTCCCTTGCTCTGCACATGGGCAGTAAGGGAAAGGGGGTGTCATGAAGGCAACAGAGGACACGCTGTGGTTTATGAACTTCCCAAACCCTGGAAAAGACTAGAGAAAACTAGGCCTGTCTGCGAGCAACTTGAACCCATAACCACTGCATTGACTGAATCCCGATTCCTGAGATGATTTCAGATATTTTCCAAATGTTTCAAGTCTCTTCTCTCATCTCCTCCAATGCTGATTTGGGATATTTCAACTTTTCATAATTAGTTGCTTGGCCTTGATTTTGGTCTGCTAACCAATTCTCCAACACATGGTCTTCAGAATTTTCTCCATAAGAGCACATTCCAGCAGGTATGTAAAACAGTGTCATGTCAGGGTACACTGAAATGAGTGGAACAGGATGGGCATAGTCCCAGGATGATGGGGATGGGTAGAGGCCAGACACACATGCAACTATGCCCCACCACTGAGACCCTCTGGCTTGGGACTAACCAGTGACCTGGGCAGCCTGAATGTTCCCCTAAGCTTGACTAAACCTTGGATAGGCTGCTTCCTCACATTAGACCCTCAGAACTTCCTTTATTCAGAACATTTATTTTAGAAAACTTACCTTCATCAATTGTTTCTATGCCCATTTGAAATGTAAATCTCCTAAAACCCAAAAAACATCTTCTCAGTGACTTGGAGCCATTCCTTTGAAATGTTATCACTCAGAAAGATGGAGCTCCTAAGTGCCAGTCTCCCTGGGAGCATAGGAGGTTGACTTTCCCAGTCAACAAATGTATGCTCCTGACTCCACTCACAAACTTCCCCAGTGTCCCTTGGTACATTCTCACTGGCTTACTTCAGCACTCAAACACCCTACTGCCTTTAGTTTTAGTGCAGTTGGGTTTAGTCTTCCCCTTGTAATAATCTTGACCCTCATTGCAATAATCTTGAATAAAGCTTTCCTTATCTGTTTAACTTGTCCCATGCAATTTTTCCTTGGTGTTGTAAGTCAAGTTTTCTCCCTAAATAGTTTGTGAATGTGGTCTTATTTGGAAATAGGACTTTGTATCATTAAGATGTAATTTAAGATGAAGCCACACCAGGGTAAGATGGGTCCATAGCCCGATATGCCTTATAAGTGAGGAGAAGGGACAGAGATGCATTCATACCGGTAGAACATCCTAGGAGGACAGAAGCAGCGGCTGGAGTTATAGTTGTGGCCACCGGAAGCCTGGAAAGGATTCTCCTCTAGAGCCCAGCACTGATCCCTTGATTTAGCCTCTGGCTTCCAGAACTGGGAGAGAATAGAATGCATATGCATTTAAGTTGTTGGAAGTCAGCCAGCCCTAGGTGCTTTGTCCTGGTGTCCCTAGACAACTAACCCACTGGGATACAGAGACTTTCACCAGCCACCCTGTCTCCCATTGCAATCTCATCTTCTAGCATGTTCCTTCTGCATCTGGAACTCAGGTTTTAATTCCCACATGTGCCCTTTCTGACTGTCACACTCTTTTCCATCTAGATCTGTCTGCCCAGAGTACTTTAGTCCTGGCCACCATATCTGCTTGGCAAAGCCTTCCTTCCCTTCAAGGCACAGCAGAGATGTAATATGGGTTCTTCCAGCAGAGCCTGTTGCCCCAGTCTCTGGGTTCCTCTATGAGATGGTCACTCAAGTACCCGCTTCCCTTCATAGTGGGACTTATTCATTAGTGTGACTTTTCCTCTAGATGCTAGAGGGTGGGGTCATGGGTCATTTGTCTTTGGGAGGACTGACCCTGCTTATAGTGGGCTCTTGAGAAATACTTGGTCAATGAATGAGGCTGGAGAGGGCCATAAAGAAGTATTTATCTTTTTTCTACTTCTTAGAATGGAGAAGTTACAGTGCCTTTTTGATCTATCAAACTTAACCTTGTCTGACAATGAGAAGAAGGTAGGAAGGGAGACTGCCTACCAGATATCACTTTTTAAATACAATATTAGCATGTCAACAACAAAAGAGTGTTAATCCTACAAGAAAAGCCCAAGAAACAAGCATAAGAGAATCAGTTTTAAACTCTCCCAATGTTAATGTCTTATGCTCTTTCATCTAATTTGCCAAAGGACTATAAGGTGATGCATAGACTCTCAGTATATTGTGAATTTTTATTAAAAGTCCCTAATCTAAACAACAAAAAGAAATTAGGGTTGTTTGTTTTGTCTGCTGTTTAATTGGTGCCCAGAGAGTAGAGAAACTGACGCTTGAAAGGATACGGTGCTCCCTGTCTGGGTTTCTAGCATCCCATGGTGTCTTATTCCTCCTCGGCTATGCATAGAACTAATTCTTTCATTTTCCCTTCTGGGGTTGAAAAGGAAGATTTAAAATAATGAGCAGCTTTGTCTGAAAGACTAGACAAAGAGGTGCTCAAGGCCTCACAATGTTCCAGTCGTCTCAGGATCCCATCTTTCCTCCCGAAGAAATTTGCTGCCTCTGGCTGGGGTGTCTGCTTCAGGCCTTTGGGTTGGAATCCATACTGGACATTCCCAATCTCTTCCCTCTGAAGCCCGTCCTGCTCACCTCCTGGTACTTATACTCCCTTGCCTTGTGGTACAGCCTTTTCCCCACACTGTGGTCTGAACAGGTGCCTCACCTCCCTAACACAGTGCGCCCCCTCCCTGCCACTGAGGTGGACACCTGGTCCTGCTCCTGCCCTCAGCCCCCTAACCCAGAAGACCACCTGCTCCAGGCCTTTCCTCCCCACATCTCAAGGAGAAGCACAACTGCTACAAGGGAGAACAAGACCAATATATGGGTTGGGTGTCGGGGAAGGCATCTTAAAGATGATGGGCAGACAATTACACTGATTTGATTAATTCACATGGTATGCCTATGCCTCATAAAGATATGCAACTATTAGGTATTTCTAATAATTAAAATTAAAAAAAATAAAAATAAATCTTAAAAAAATGATGGTAGGAGAACCCTCTGATGACTTCATTTGAGTTTCAGCAATTCCTGAGGGCTGGACTTCTGGGCATGAGAGCCAATCTCTTCCCATTCTGCTTTGTTGAGTACCAGATGGGCTGTAATCACGATGGCTTGCAACTGAGGGTCCAGACATCGATAGCCTCACGGAGAGGGCTCTCTTATGCCTAGTCTTTCAGGTCCACCGAAACTTGAGAAAAGCAGTTTTCAAGATCCCCAGAAACATCTTTTGTTGCTACTGATACCATCCTGAGGTTTCGCTTTGCATGTTCTTCCCGCAGGGCGACATGCACATATAAATCATGTCCGTATTTCCTTTTATTTATATCTTAATATACATCAGTAGTGGGATTAGATAATTTGAAATTTAATAGAACTTTCTTGTGTGAATCAGCGAAGATATATCACAGTGAAATCTCAGAGCCTGGAGAAGGAGCAGGGAGGGAGAACTTCACACGGGCTCCTGAGTCAGCACATAATAGCAATTTTCTGTGTCCTCATAATAGATACTTGAGAATAATTACTGACAGCCTGTAGAGAATTCATCAACCTCAGGTACCAAATAATAAGTTACACTATCGTGGTAACTGTGTGAATTAAGTTAGAAATTCAAAGAATACTGATGATGTCGCGTTACTCCTCCCTCCCAGAAAAGCCAATCTACATAATTGATGCCATAGGTGGAAAAATATTTTTTTATGATTGCATTCTAAATCAAACAGTCTTTAATAAATGAGAGGTGCAGGATCATTGGAAAGTAATGATGACCACGTGGGGAAGCAGTAACAGCATGCTTAATTCTTTGGCACATTAAAAAAAAAAAAGACAAAAAAGTGCTGGTGTTTACTTTCTACACCTCGGCATGCCATGTTCCAAAGAGAAATCTCAATTGACTGAAAGAGATGGACTGGGAAGTTCACGGTTGAGAGAGTGAGACTAGTAATGAGTTGGTGCCGTGGGCATAGGCAGGCTGCCCAAAGAGAGGACGTCAGCAAGAGGTCTGGCTGCGGGAGTCTGACTTTTTCATTTGTGTTGTGTTGAATGAGGTCTCTAAAACTCAGGGGAAAAGCATATGCAGGTCCTCTTTGTGACTGCTTACTAAGGAGTAGGCTTCCTGCTTGGCAGGAGAACGTTGCTTTCTTCAACCGATTCATTAGAGTCAATTCTATTCTTTAATGTTAGCATTCTTTAGAACAGATACCAAATGTAGATGTTTTGGTAAGTAGGGGATTGATAAATCAAATGAACTTTATTTCCCTGCACACAGCTTTGGAATGTCCTGTGAAGGTCCCTGCTCTCCTTTCTGGCCAGATGCCATAGTTGGAAACTGTTTAGTTGTCTGCTGCAGGTTCAGACCCGGGGTTGGGGAGTCAGAACTTAATTACCGGGCTTCTCAGCCAGACAGTGTCCATTTGTGCCTTTTCTCTGTCTCCTCTGATTCCTACGAATTCCTAATTCCATGCACATCACTCTCACCCATCAGAGTGCTCTAGTCCCTGGGAACCCTCTCGGCAGGGTAACCTCCAGCAGCCATGTTCCTTAAGCAAAGGTCACAGGTCTGCTCCAGAGCGCCCTCTGTGTGCAAATGTTGCCTTCCAGGCTCTTCTTGTCCTTCTCCCTCACATCCCCTCAGGCCCACGGTGGGAACAGCTCCTTGGCTCTTACAAGCCCCAGGGTGCGGTGGGTTTTCCATACCCTGCCTCTATACCTGTAATAACTCCCTTGTTAAGCCTCCTTGGATTGTTCTAGTGTGTGTGCTCTTGGCTTTTGCTGGGATTCCAGCTGAGACGAGTTTGAGGATTGTTCAACTTCCTGGTTTTGTTTGTTTCTTCATTTTCTATATTAATTTTATCCGACCACCTATCAGCACTGGCTTTTTCCTCTCCCTCCGTGGATCATCAGTTTTCTCTCTCAGAGCCTGAACTTAGCTTTTTTCTGGTTTCTTCACTCACCTTTACTCTAACACATCAGTTACTACTACCATTAAAAGACTGTCACATGTGTAAGTATCCAGACACCTTGGGACTCCCCGCCCCCACGAGCTATAAATCCACTTTCGCCCTGCCTGGCGTGAGTGCACATGTGTCCCGCGTTTTCTTTTCAACACCAGCCTATCTCCCGTCTTCATATAGTGCCTTTTATTTCTTTTTAATTCAGTGTCTTATATTACAGTGTCCTCTAATGTAAAAGCAAAAAAATTGTGGTCTAGCAGCCCAAAGCATTTTCTAATCTCAAAACTCTGAGGTTGGCATTTATTAATGTTCACCCTCATCCATTATCATTGAATGAATGACTCAACCCAGCTCCCCCTGCTTCCCCACCACCTGTCAGCTGCATATCAGTGATCTTCAGAATAGAGGAAGTGGCCTTAGGGAACGATGCAAGATTAGCCATGGTTCAGTGGGAGGAATGGGGAGCCCTGCCCTGCAGCACATTTGAAAGTCTGTTTGCCTGAAAATAGTTCCTAATTGCATCTGCTACTAGTTCTAAAATTTCCTCTGTGAGAATAATTAATGGTTTAAACCACCAAGTGTGGGGCCTTGCCTTCTGACAGGGCACAACTTCTCATAGTTCACCTCCTATCTTTCAAAATTTTAGCCTTTAAGGATGAGTCCCAGAAATGGTGGATATTGCGGCAAGGATGTGGGATCCTGTGTGGACACACAAAAGGGAGGAGGAAGATAGGGAAAAGGGAAATCGCCCTACAACCAGGACACAGAGCTGCAGGGAAATGCCACTCCTTGCTGTCACCTAGTTGTAGGCATGAGAATGTACCCTGACAGCTTCAAGCAGAGATCAGTGCTTTGTTTGTTGTTTTTCTTTGCCTTTCACTCTTTCTTCCCCCAGATAATTTCTGTCTCTAGGTTCTGTTCTGGAGGTCATCAGTTTTACAAGGTAAATTTCTTAAGGTTGAGACTTTAAGTTTCATAGGTGACATTTTATAAATATTTTTAGATCCAGCTGCAGTGTTTCTGTAGGACCTGTGTCCTGGAATCTTGGAGTGGAAGCCTGTCCTGCTCATGTCTGCATGACTGACAGCTTACACACTGCTTGGTACCTAGGAACTGTCAAAGGAAAATTGTCCTAGGCCAGTCAAACAGGTAAGGGAGATCTTACACTTGATCTTAGTCAAAAGGCTGAGAAGCAATGAGTAGGGGAGATTTTATGCAATAGAGGAGAGAGCTTGGAATCAACTCTGAGGAAACAATTTGCAGGAGAGATGTTAAGTGCTGAGAGGAGCTAGTGGAAAAGTACCCTGGGAGGGAGGGGGTGTCAGTGCAATTAGGCATTTGTGTTTGCAGATTGGTGCTCATGGAAGTCAGGGTTCTACCCTCCCATAGAGACTGGCAGATAGTGGCTATCTTTCTTGATGATTACATTGTAAGAGGATGGCTCATAGGCTTTTAAGAAAAACATTCCTGTTTTTTTGAAGATTTACATCTCAAAGGAGCAAAGAAAGAATTTACAATTGCACAATTTCTACAGCAAATGCTGTAAGGAAAGGGAGATTAGGCATCTTCAGTCAGAAGGAAGCTTCCCTAAAGCCCAGTCAAGCTGAGGGGAAGGCTAATAAGGCCTTTTGGGCAAAAACTTATTGGTGATCTTTATAGCACTTCATTTTGGTGTTTAAATGGATATTTTACTACATAGGCAAGTAATGATGATCTAAAAATTGCAGAAAATCTTAGTGTGCACAGGGGTGGGGTGAGGGGGTGCATTGCGGTTTTATTTCTTAAATATTTCCAGGCTTAATTTTTTTTCTTTTTTGTAGAGACAGAGTCTCACTTTATCACCCCCAGTGGAGTGCCGTGGCATCACACAGCCCACAGAAACCCCCAACTCCTGGGCTTAGGTGATTTTCTTGCTTCAGCCTCCCGAGTAGCTGGGACTACAGGCGCCCACCACAACGCCCAGCTATTTTTCTGTTCTGCAGTTTGGCGAGGCCAGGCTTGAACCTGCCACCTTCGGTATATGGGGCCAGCGCCCTACTCAATGAGCCACAGGCGCTGCCCCCAGGCTTAATTTTTTAAATTGCCCCACTAGAGAGAAAATCTTCTTCTTCTTCTTTTGTTTCTTTTCCTGTTTGCAAAGAAAAAAAGGTCTTCTCTATGAGACCAAGGACAATATCTGTCCTCTTATCACCTAGCATAGTGTTTGGAAATGGTTGTTTCTCAAATCATATTTGTGTTTTGCTGGTAAAAGACAAAATACGGCTTCCTTTCCTAAGACCCATCAGGCAAGTAAAGGTTTCTTTAGAATCTAATTGTCATGTAACGAAAAACACCTGGGTCTCCAGGTGATTCAACTAGGTTCAAGTTCTGGTTCTGTTACTTCATAATTATATGAACTAGGGCACATCACATAAACTCTGTTGAGTCTTTGTTTCATTCTTAGTAAAATGAAGCTAATACCCATTCCAGAGAGCTTGCTATAAAAATTAAATGAGATGTTGCCTGCCCAAGCACCCTGTAAATCTCAGTGCACAGCCCAGACGTGGCATGTCATTATTTCTGCGTGGTTGTTCACTTTTCTCTCTCAGCACCACTGCATGATAGGTGAGGCTGAGGAAAGGAGCCATGCAGAACTGCGTGTGTTGCCTCTTGGCCTTTTGATTTGTAATAATGAACCCTCATTATGTTTTTGTATAAACTTGTTCTGCTTGAATACTTTATCGGTGCCTTTGTTTCTGCTTAATTGTTTTATTTTTCATGACACTTTGGTTTGATTCAGAGTGGGAGGCATTTCTTTGTTTATCTAATTCTTTAATTAAGTTGCCCTACAGTCTGGTTAAAGCCAGTCCCTCCAGGGGCTAAAGAAGAGAAGCTAATCACAACTGCAAAGCCCAAGGCAGCAGCTTCTCTGAGTATGAAATTGATTCTGGTGCTGATGCAAGTGCTACCTAGAGGAATCAGCTGGAATTTGAGGACTGCACCATGATCTGGCCAAATGTCTTGATGCATTTTTTAGGCCTCTGCGAATAAAGCTTTAGATTTTTATTCCTCTTTTAATTCCTCCTTCAGTCTCCTTCCCCTCTCTACTTGAAGGTTGCCACTAAAGTGAGTATTTCATATTATGTAAAATGTCAGTTTGTTCACAGTGTTTTCCCATCCATCCTCTTTTACTTCTGTCAAATCTGAGTAACTGTCAACATCCCTGTGTTTGGATGAAAAGATGAAAAGAGCACCTGGCATGACTAAGGCCAATCAGTTAGGAGACACAGGATTAGAATTTAGCTCTCCCAGAAACCAGCCCAAGGGCTTTTGCCACCAAAGGGGATACATAAGTAAAAAAGGAAGAAGTATATTTCTGTTCTTGTTTCTAAGACCTTGGGCCTATGCATCATATTTTTTCATTACTGAGCAAGTGGTGTGTTCTCTTAACCCTAAATAAGAACAATGCTATGGCTCATTTGCTACTTTCTTCTCTTTCAAAACAATTATATTATATGAATCCCCATATATTGAGCAGTTATCAGTTACCAGTTACTTATAGGGTTTACCCTGGTCAAAAGTGCTTTAGTCATAAATCTATTCAGGTTGTGATTCTGTTCATCAACATCTGCCAAGTGAATGCTCTATTCTGTAGATAAGCAATAGAGGAAATTCACAACAAAATCTGAACCACTGCAAAGAAAAAACTGACTAAGACATGCAAGTTCTAACAATTAAGTTCTTGAACTTGCCAGTGTGCTTACATTGGCAGCACTGTACAAATAACTCTGTAAGGTTTCATAACCTTGTTATATCATCGTCTCACAGCTGTGCTCCTGTTGACATGTGGTGTGTCTTGCTGAAGGGTATCCATTATTGTTGCATGTTTTTGTGTGCTGTCATAAAAAAATCAGAGCTTGAATTAAAACAATGAATAAAATTTGTATATTTCTTGTTAAACTTGGCAAGAATGGAAGTGAAAATGGGGACATGTCACTCTAAGTTTATGGGGATAGTGCCATGAAGACAACAGAAGTGTACAAATGGATGAAACATTTTTCAAAGGAAAGAGAAAGCATCACTGATGAGAAGACATCAGGAATGTCAGTAACAAGCACAACTGGCAAAAATTCATTGCATTGCAAGTCAAAATCATCAGCTGACTCTGAGAAGCATAACAGACCAACTAAACATGGATAGGAAAACAGGAGAAGAAGATCTTTGCCAACAATTCGTGGCTCTTGCATCACAACAATGCACCAGCTTACCTGGAACTGTCTGTGAGGACTTTTTAGCTGATACACAAATTACTGTATTGAAGCACCCTTCCTACTCATCTGATCTAGCTCCCAATGACTATTTTTTTTTTTACCCAAAGATAAAGGAAAAATTTAAAAGAACACATTTTGATGACATTCAGGACATCAGGGTAATACAATGATAGCTCTGATGGCCGTTCCAAAAAAAGAATGCCAAAATTGCTTTGAGGGGTGGAAATGGCACTGGCATTGGTGCAGAGCTTCCCCCAGGGAGTACTTTGAAGGTGATTGTAGTGATAGTCAACAATGAGGTTTGTAGCACTTTTTCTCGGATGAGTTCACAAACTTAACTGTCAGATCTCACATTATTATACTCACTTTTAAAGGGTATAATATCAAGAAGTTGCACGGGATCTTCTCTGGTACAGAACTTCATTGCCTTGTGCCTGCATTCTTGTTCTTCTACCTGCTGTAGGTATGGGTAATTTCCGACTCTGGGGTGTGATAATCAAAACGAAGCCCAATTTGACCTATGCTCTTCCTTTCAATGTGTATCACCGGTCATATGAGTTGCTTGCTAGCCACACTGTGCTTCCTACATTTCTTGACATTTTCTTTTCTAATATTTGTTTCCTCCATGTGGTGAAGCCTATTTATTGCTCCCTTCTGCTTATAAAAGCTCATCCCTTTCTCCAAGCCCCTACTCAAATACCATATTCTCCATATGATTTTCACATTGAATATTCTTCTTCAAAATGCTACAGTGGCTCAGTATTTCCAGAGCTTGGACCCTTTACAGTACCATGGACTGAATCTCTCTGTGATCAGTTATTTATATATTATATTGTCCCCACTCAGTGGAATGTAAGCTCTGGGGAAGGAGCTTACAGGAGGAGGGAAAGCTCTTGCTTCTCTTACTGTCCAATACAGCAGCTTGCAGACAGTTCATGTGTCAAGTATAATTTTACATGTTCACTGAATCCCATTGTAATTTTTTCTTCTTGGGCTTGTAAGAAAACCAGCGTTAGCATACCTTTCAGACTGGGGCCGTGGGATTGTATCCAGGCAGTGGAAGGTGGATAAAGTTTGGAACCATATCCAGGCTGGTGCGTGCAGTTGACCACATGCTCTTTTCTTTCTTGACAGACCCTGGAGGCCACGTGTTTAGGTGATGACATGAAAAGGTGGAAGGAACTTGGATCCATGTGTTGGCCTTGGAAGAAGAGCTACCAGGAAGAGCTGGCTTCTGTCTTGTGCATTTCTGAGCTTCCTCACCCTAAGGTACTTGGACATGGGCTTGCTTTTCGGGTTTTGCACTGGCCCATTGGGCTAAAGGACAGATTGAGTACCAGCTGATGGGCCCTCCCCACTTAGCCTCTGACACAGGTGTTGGTACCTGATAGCTTCTTTCCAGAAAACTGTCATTCTGGTTTGCCTCTAAATCTCATACCCCTGCTTAGCGTGGGTCTACTTGGCTGAAACTCCTCTGGGGTCAATTCTAGTCCCCATGACAGGATCAGACAACATCTAATTAAGTAATCTAGTAAGTTATATATGACTATGTGCATTGGAAAGAAAAGAATCAAAAGACATAGTCTCTAACATTGGGAAACTGAGTCTAGTGAAATACATGAAAATCCATTATACTTACAGAATTTTCATGGATATTACCTGATATACAACCCACTGGGGGATTTTTTTTTACATGGGAAAATTGAAATTCAGATCGTCTTTGCTGACTTGATCCCTTTAACACAGCAATGAGATAGGACAGATATTTGAATCCAGGCCCTCTTATTGCAAACATCTTTCTTTCTCTGAAATATCACATTGCCTTTGTGAGAAAGCAGTTCCTACAGTATCTGAAAGATTAATCTGTTTCTTGTTGTGGTTTGCAAGGTTCAAGAGTAGACATACATTTACAACAATATGGCAGAAAAGGAATAACTTAGCAAAACACAAGTGTTACCTTGATAAAGGCCGTGTGATGTATGAAGATGCTGGAAAACCTGATATGTCCACTAATCACACTCTGCATATTTAAAATGACACAATGTTTTATTTCTGGGCATTTTGCTTTCACAAATCTCAGAGGAAGAGGTGGAGATTTTGAGGCTGCTTTCATGGTTCTAATTTTTTTCTTGCATATATGTGTACATATATTTTTCTTATTTGTATTTTTTATAGAGGTAGAGTCTTGCTATGTTGCCCAGGCTGGTCTTGAATTCCTGGGCTCAGGCAACTCTCCCACCTTGGCCTCCCAAAGGACTCAGACTGTAGATGTGAGCCACAGCTGGGATTTTGCAGAAATTTTTATTTACACTAAAAAAGATAAAAGGAGAGGTGATTGACTTTTATGAAGGCCAATGCTATGGAGCCTGCCTTCGGTCTTTTAACCTGCCTCTGACATTTTCAACCTTCTCTTTTCTTTTCCATCTCAACATCGCCTGCCCCTTTGCACACATGAAATTATTTTGTTAGTATTGGCAAGTTTTTTTTTTTTTTAAAAACTAATTCTGGCTGTGTTTTGATGGAGAGGGAGAGCTTTAATTTCATTGTTGATGGACCGTGTGGCCACTTGACGGGCTGAGCAGGAATGTCTGTGCTGTCAGTAGCAACATTTCTGACTACTCAAAAAATCTGCTTTACAAAAAATGCCTAGTCTTTGGGCTATTTGCAGCCTAATGTTAATTACAGAATGATCTGGGAGCACTAAGATGTTAGTTCTATTTCAGCTTTATATTTTTCAATTAGAAAATAACGACTCATTTTGTTGACTAAAGGCTTTTTTAAAGCATCAGTGAGAGGGGCGTACTTTAGTTCTTATGTTCCCAGTGTGTAAGGGCTCCCTTGCTATTGTCAAGTTTGAAGGAGAAACTTGGGCTGATGTTTTCAAATATGAAATATTTTCTGCGAGTCTGTTAGTTGGATTGATATCCCCTTCGTGTTTCAGGGGAAGAATCTTCTATTCATTTAAATCTGACTGGGTGGTTCCTAAACCATAGGGTGGAAGCCAGGGGCCGTGGAAGCCTCTGAAAAATGTGTATTTCTAGATGCTGTAACTCACTAGGTCAGACTGGGCACCAGGAGTCAGTACTTGGGTGATCCTCACACCACACTTTGAGAACTATCTTTACGGGCAGTGTTTCTTAAATTTGAATGTTCATCAGAAATCCCTGGGGCTTGTTAACACACGTTTCTGGTCCCTGTCCCTAAAGTTTCTGCTGTAGCCTGTCTGGGGCGAGGGCTAAGACCTTGCTATTTAAGTAGGTTCTCAGGTGATGTTGATGGTGCTCCTTGGAGATCCCACTCTGAGAACCGTTCTCTTGGGTAGTCCTGTTGTTGGTCAAGGGTCAGACTCCGATGAATACCAAAAACTACATTCTCCATTCTGAGGAGTCTGAGGATTCCATGGAATTGTTCACAGAGAACTTGAAATCAGATCCTCCAATTGCTAATTTTCAAGGTATAGGTTCTCGAGTCTGTGCATGGGTGCCAAATGCATGGACTTCTCCCATGTTCACGTAGCCTATGAAAAACTGATATTAATATGGTGTTAATCATTTCAAAACGTAATGTCAAATTGCCTTGAATTGGAAGTGTGATTCATGGCATTATGCAGCCTTTTTTTTTTTTTTTTTTTATTGTTGGGGATTCATTGAGGGTACAAGAAACCATGTTACACTGGTTGCATTTGTTGGGTAAAGTCCCTCTTACAATCGTGTTTTGCCCCCACATTATGGAGCCTTTTAAGCCCTGTTTTAAGGTAGTAATTGGACTCATTGTGAAGTACAGTTATTAGTGATCAGTGGGGTTGACAATAGAGCTACTTACATTGGCAGAATCCATATGGAAAGTTAATCAGTTATTGGAATGACCCATGATATTAATTAATTACTCATTGTCAGTCTTTTACTTCCTATAGGCAAGGAACTCTGCAGATATTCTCAGTGCTACACAAATCAGCGAGTCTGATATTATTTGGTCTAAGTTTATTCTTTTTTTTCTTTTGAGACAAAGTCTCAAGTTGTCACCCTGTGTAGAGTGCTATGGCATCATAGCTCACAGCAACCTCCAACTCTTAGGCTTAAGCAATTCTCTTGCCTCAGTTTTTCTATTTTTAGTAGAGATGGGGTCTTGCTTTTGCTCAGGCTGGTCTAGAACTTGTGAGCTCAAGCTATCCACCTGCCTTGGCCTCCCAGAGTGCTAGGATTATAGGTGTGAGCCACCATGCCCTGCCTTAAGTCCCCCCCCCTTTTTTTTAAGTGAAGGACTTTTTTTTTTTGCAGTTTTTGGCCGGGCTGGGTTGGAACCTGCCACCTCCGGCATATGGGGCTGGCTCCCTACTCCTTTGAACCACAGGTACCGCCCAAGTTTACTCTTAAAAATAATCAATGGAGTTATTTTTCCCAGTCATTAGCATTAGCTAATTGTGAATTACTTGAAATGCTAATACTTATGAGGTTCTGATGCTGCTTAATGTTGCATTGTGAAGTGCATTTTCTTTCATGTGAATATAGGTAAGTCTTATTTTACTTAGTTAATTGATGAATTTATAGATAGAGTCTTACTCTGTTACCCAGATTGGAATGCAGTTGCTAGATCACAGCTCACTGTAGCCTTGGCAATCCTCCTGCCTTAGACTCCCTAATGCTAGGACTACAGATGCCCACTACCATGCCTGGATAATTTATTTTTTTAACTTTTTTTTAGATTTGAGTAGGTGTCTCGTAATGTTGTCCATGGTGGTCTTATAATCCAGGCCATAATCTATACTGCCTTGACTTCTCAAAGTGCAGGGATTATAGATATTATTTGCTACCTTGCCTGGCAGCAAAATAATTCTTTAAAAGATTTCATAATGTTGACTAATAGAAACGTCTGCTCATTTTTCCCATCTTTTATTTTCTCCAGCAAGTTTCTCATGGAGGGGCTAGGAGTTTAGAAGGTCGTTAACAGAAAACACATGTACTCTGGATAATTTGTAATGTAAGAAGAAGTGATTATCATATTGTATGAAAGAGCATTGCAAGTTAAGAACCAAGGCACTGAATCAGAAAACACAGGTACTTTATTATAAAATTGGCTGTCACCTGTCCATAATATTGACAAGGCTAACATGCTTTGAATGAGTGTTTTTATTCTTAAGTATATTTTTCCCACTTTTCTTCATATTCCTAGAACAGAGAAAGAAAAAAAGGAGATACTTATAGTTATGTTAATTTTTAAAACATCTTTTCAGTGAAATTTAAACCTCTGTTATGTGCCAGGTGCAATAAATGTTTTGCTTTTGTGTTGGGGATATGTTTTAAAATCCAGACCTTTTTTTTTTTTTTAATTAGCCCCACAACAAAACTGGAGCTTCCAGATTATGAAATTATTATAACAGATTAACTAAAAAGGAGAAAACACCATCACAGAGAATTGATGATAATTGACCTGGGCTGGGTTGGAAAGGCCAATTATCATTTCTCACTGCTTCTCTTCTTCTTGTACGAAGTTCATTTAGACGACCTTTTGCCATTTTGCCCAGTGACATAGAGTGCCCTGTTCTTGGACGGAAAGCACTGTAGTTAGTCTTGCTGTCAGAGAAGCATTTCAGGAGATCATGGTTTGCAGCTACAATCAGAGACCAGTGAAGCTGCAGGGAAAATTTTGTTTTCTCTCAAGCAAAGAAGATTTTTGTTTGTCCCACTGTATTGCAAGCCTGGGTTGAAGGACTTGATATTGACTTTGCTAAAGAGTCAAAACAATTTACATGCTGATATCAACAGCATTTCAGTAATTTCCTTTAAAATAAATATTTTAAAAATAAAGTCATGGTGCTTAGACACTAGATCTGAGAAGGGGAGCACATGATTGCTGGAAGAGTGGGTCCCCAGGGTTCCTCTACTGTGGCTCCGGTGTCTCAAGACCCATTGTTGGAGGTAGCATTGGATTTTTAGAAAAGACATGAGCTAATTTAAACCTTTAAATGTTGGCCACCCTTATTTGTAAGTCTTGTTCTTGTTTTGTCAAAAACTAAGGATGATGATTCTATTATATAAAATGTATTTGTGTGTGTATATAACTCAACACCCTACTTACCTGGGTTATTCTGGCAAAAGTTCTATTTTGGTTCAAATTGCCTGCTTTGGGAACAAGAATGCTTTTCCCAGGGGGTAATTACCAGGGTAATCGCAATACCATCTGTTCACCTTATGTTCCGTAGATGACTCAAAGGAGATAGTTTCAGGAAGGACCTGAAAAAGAATTATTTCAGGAGGGAGGAAATGAAGATAACCCAACAGAAAGTAATAATTAGGAACTTAGAGAGGAAAAGCATATGGTATTGAACATGCAACATAGAAACCAGCATCCCAGACCCCCAGCCCGACACAGGTTTCCCCAGGAGTCACCACTGAGAGAAATCCAAGGCTAGAAGAAAGAGTGGCCAGTTAACCCAAAGGGAATCTCCAGAGGGCCCTAGCAGAGAGAAAGAGCAGATGGTGTTCATTTGTGTTTAGTGGTGAAGTGGCCCTGGGCTAGGTGCAACTGGCGACTCTTGCTTTCCGTATTCCAAGACAAAGCTTGAAAAGGAAAGCCTGAGTTCTCAGGAGAGTTTTCATGCAGTCATCATTCATTTAAGAAATATACTTAACACCTCCTAAGCAGGATGTATTAGGCTGTTCGAGCAGCTATGCTGATGTGTAAGTTATGGCTCCTTCCCGTGGGGATTATACAATGCAGTGTGGGAGCAGGAGAAATAAGGGATGTGCACGTCCAGACAGCTACCACCCACAGCACAGAAGTGCCACATTAGGGAGACACGTGCTGGGGGGTTTCACGGAGGTGCTGGGGCGTAGGGTGAGGTGGCTTCATGGTGGACGTGGTATTTGAGCAGGACCCGTGTGGATAGGGTTTTGCCATGCCTGAAAAGACTGCCAAACGGGGGCAGTAAGAGTCACCATGGAGACAATAATTATATTAATATTTTTCACGCTTTAAATACATCTGAAATTTGATTCCACATTCTTGGGCGATTAAGCTGCGCTTCAAAAGATGTGCATGATCAACCCGCAGTGGCTCCCGCTTTAGCATATGTTAATCTGGCTCCTGCAGCTGTGACCCCAGAAATAGAATTTTAGCAAGAATATATTTTTTTCATATCTTTAATTTTTTTTAGCTCCGGCAAACAAAAGGGGAATGGGAAAACCACGGATACTGTCAGGTTGTCTTCCCTGTAAAGCCAGGTCGGGGGTCTTGTTTTGAGGACCAGGCGCTGCTGTGGTTCTCTCTGACGGGGCCCATACTCTCTCCTTCCCTGGCCTCCGGGTTTGAACCTGTGTAGTGGCAACACTTGCGTCCATGTGATTTCCAGGGTCATGAAATAAATACCTTTCCATATTTGAAACTGGTACAAAGTGACATTGGGATACAAGGTATTTTTTCACAAATTATTCAGTGACTTTTTTAAGGTGATGCAAACATTGAAACCTTCATGCTGAGCTCCGTGGAGCCAGATTTACGGGTAGTGCACCCCTTGGTATGCTTTCTCTCCTCCTGTGATTTTGATGCACCCACACAGTTCATCTCCCTCCCCTCCCCATCTGCAAGCTGCTCTCTCTTTTCTGCACAATTCCTCCCCTGACTGACAGACTCCTCCTCTGTGAGCAGCAGAAACTGATAGCATCAATTGAGGTGTGAATTATGTTTAATTAGCACCTGTCACTTAGAAGTAAGTGAAAGAGCACTTAACCTTTGTTCATTCCACTTCAGCTCCTCCAAGCCTCCCAGGGCTCTGCTCTAAAGGGCCAGCCTGCCGCTGATGGCTGGATTGAATCACCCATGGTCTTTGTGCTTGTGGCCGGAACAGACCACTAGTGGTTTCTTTGCGCTCATGAGTTGCCAAGTGGCACATTTCAGGATTAAGGTCATAAAATAGTCTCTCCTCTCATGCATTCTCCTCATCACACAAATGTCCATGGTGTTCGTGAGAGACCACGTGTTGGAGTGTCTCTGCCATCCCATCCTCAAAGGGCTTCTCATGGACACCTGGCTGTCCTCTATTGGGCGGGCTTACACATTTTATTGTCAAACTCCATGTGGTGGCATGACAACTGTCAAGAAATCTCTCAGCTTTTCTGAACTCTCAGCTCCAAGCTTGTATTTCCAACCAAGCATTACGTAATCATCTTCATTTGGCTGTCCCTCAGCAGCACTCAGGTTCCATCTAGGTCCAGCATGTGGGTCACCAGCAGAAGGCTGTTGGATCTAATGTGTCTAGTTGGGGACTGAACCGGGAGAGTCTCCATGAGATGTTGTTGTGGTCGAGCTGGGAAGGTCCATCACCCAAGAGTGTCTGATGGACCTTCAGTGGGCGGCCAGTGCAGAATTGAGCTGTGGGTAAATTAGAACAGTGGTGAGCCAGTCGTCAACTGGGAAGAAAAAAATAAGGAGTTGATACAGATTAGGGGAAGGCTAAATCAGTGTTATCAATAGGGCATGTATTGTGTATTATTTTAGAATTAATTTGAGTAATATTGGTCAATATAAGTTATATGTAGATAACTTGACACACTTTACTGGGTTAGGGATGTACCTAAAATTTGCAAAAAACTAGATAAATTTGTATGTATGGAAATGAACTTAAATTCTTTTTCAATTCAAATGCCACACCCCCCTTGAAATTACCTCCCATTTTAAAATACCTAGGATGAAATTAATCTCTACTTCCTCTGAACTCCAAAGCCTTTTATTAATATTTATACTTCTTTTAGTTTACTTTTTTTGTGGTGTATATGGATTATAAAACCTATAGGACTGAAAGATTGTTCAGGCTAAGACTATATTCTGTTTGGTTTTGTAGCTATCTAGTTCCTAATGCAGTGATTTGACAATAGATACCATACAACAGGTAATTCATTACTTAAATGAATCAACACGTGGACGAAATAAAGACTCAATACCTGGTCCTACAAATCTGCGTGTTAGAAAGTTTATTATTTATATTGCTCATGAGTAGAATTTTTCTCCTCTGTGACTGTGATAAACTCAGTGCCGCACAGGACTGTGAAAGAGGCCAACAGACAAACCACAGAATGTTTGAGTTAGGTTTAGAAGGAGCTGGAAGGAAGGCTGAACTCACATTTCTGTGTAGTTTGATTTGAGAGGAAGTTATTTGCTAAAATACTTCCTGGAAAGGTAAATGATAGTGTGATGACTCACACAGAAGCTAATGTAAGCTGTAGAGTTTATTATTTTGAAAACATTATTTCAGGGGATTGGGCCGGTAGGCGGGCATTCTGCCTGTAATTCCACAAGGCTCCATGTTTGGTTACTATCATTGTCTTTAATTTTTGCTTACCCACTTATCCTATTTACTAAAAAAGTGCTTTTCTCTGATTGCTAAGTGAAGATTCTGAAATTTTCTCAGAAAGAAAACAATAGCATTGTTTAAATAGATTTTGTAATGCTTTCGATGTTCCTGTATCACCGTCAAAGAATAGAGTTCTGAGTCCTTGTCTTTTGGCTGCTCTCAGGAGGTAGCTGTCTAATAATGCTGAAGAGGGGTAACAGCGTGTTGTGAGCCTTAGTTGGGATTAGGTGTTCGGAAGAGATTAGAAGGGGCAGAGCAGATTCTAGATGGAAACTAGATTATTTTATTTATTTATTTATTTAAATAAAAAATTCAATATATTGGGGGCTACAAGTGTTTTTCATACCTGGCTTGAATCAGGGCTGTAAATATACCAACTGCTCGAATGGTGTTCATTGCACCCGTTAAGTGGGTTTTCCTCCCCTTCTTCCTCCTTCCTTCTTGATTTCTTGTGACTTTTACTTTCCTCTTTGCACTTAGGAGCCCATGACTTATTTCCAATTTATTAGCAAGTACATGTGAGGTTTGTTTTTCCTTTCTTGAGATACTTCACTTGGAATAATGGTCCACAGTTCCTCTCAAATTACTGCAAAAGCTATTAATTCATCCTTTTTATGGCTGAGTAGTACTCCATGGTTATTTTAATCATTGAATCAGAAGCATTATTTCATTGAATCAGTAAGCCACATGATTCCTCAAATAATACCATATTGATGTAACTGGAGAGTATTTCATAGTCGATGCCCAAATCGGACACTTTGGGAAATGTATTAATGCAAGAAATACAAGTTAATGGGAATATGTGGAAGTTCAAGGTCATTCTGAAATGTTTGGATGGGAACAAATCTAACTCAGAAAATAGGTTCAGCTGTGAAAAGTTAAATGAGGCTAGTTCTGGTAAAGAAAGTCCCTCTCAGTATTTCCATTGATACAACCAGTCCACATGGAACAGGTCAGCAGAAGGCGCTGCTATGTTCCTGTTGGTGCATGGGCTGAGTGTGTAAGACTCACACACAGACTAGAGGGGCATGTCTGTCTCAGGGGTGTGTATGCTGAGGGACGGGAGCAGTCCAGTGGGGACTAGCATAAGGAAATATCTGTCTGGGTTGTCCCTGAAGGCATCATGAGGGGAGGAGAGGGGAGGTCTGGTCCTCCTGTGTGGTCCCTGGGAATGAGCGGGTCATACCAAGGCCTACCCTGATGCTTCACTGAGGAACTGCGTTGCATCCTTCCCTGTGCATTTTGTTTAGTCAATAAAAGGTCCACGGGAGAGGAAGTGTCTAGAAAGTGGTAGCCCCACTGAAGAAAGAAAATGGGGACACAATTACTCAAAGAAATGAATTTGTTCTTCCTAGACAAAAACGTTATCATCTGGTGGAAGAGGCTGGTACATTGCCAGCTGGAACTACTGCCAGCTTAAAACCGGCAATTATTACAATGGACCACGCCCACCACTCAGGCACCCACGCACCTGCACCTGTGATTCACGTCATGAAGCGTTTGCTGTCATTCACAGGTGTGTGCTCAGAAGATACATTTCTGTTCTTTTAAGTTGGGACCCCGGAGAGAGATGTATTCACGGTCCTATGACATCAGCATTCTGATTCACTTGGCTGGCTTGTCCCCACCTGTGTGTGTGTGTGTGTGTCTGTGTGTGAGAGTGAGCCTAGGGGTGTGATTGTAGGTGTGTGTGTTTCTGGGGCTTTCTGGGTGTGTTTCGTGTGTTTATAGAATTAAGAGGGGAGAAATGCGTAAGGAGTCATTCATTTAAAAACTGCTATCATTTACTGGTAAAAGGGAAGTGACACTTGATTGAGTTTTGAAATGTTTTTAGTTGTGTACTAATCAATTATTTTCTTTGTGATAGATAAATTATTTGTTCCTATAATCTGAGCTTCTGCATGAATTATTGTAATGTCCTTATGAATGAGATGAGGGGCAATAATGATGAGATTAATAGTGATAACTCTGTAGATAATCCCCAAAATGTATTCTCTTCAGTACAAATTAGGTTGTTTTCTTTTAAACAAAGTTTGGTTTATGTTGTAAATATTACAAAGTATATAGAAAGTTAAAAATAAATCATGTCAAAGTCAAAATACTGTTAAGTCTTGGAAGTGTGATATTGGAATCTGGCAAGCCCACCCCTGTAGCATACATTCTATTTTGGCATTATACATCATTTTCATATATCTTCATTTTATGATCCTCATTTCAAATGATTTGATGGTTCAGAGGTGTGGTAATAGATATGAATTTTATTTTGACATGTGGAAGAAGGCATTTAGATGCGGGTGTGTGTGCACTGTGAAATGATTAGGAATTATTATGGGGTAGAAAATTTGTGATTGAGTTTGAATGATTGGATCTATTTTAAAAATGTGCAGAGCTGTTAGCTTTCAAAATAATTTGTGCAGTCAAAAGAAATCAAAATTCATCTCAGTTATTCATATTTTATTTTTGAAATAAGCCATAAGTTATCTTATTATTTTTTTTTAAAGTAATGGCCTCGCTACAACACTGATTCTCTCAAAAAGGAAAGAATCATCTAGAAATCAGGGTGAAAGGGTATCTTTATTTACAATGAAATTAACAGCAAATGAAGAAATGGTTATTAGTCTTTTATTATAATTAGTTACTTGCTTCTTCTAATTTTATGAATTAGAGGGGAGAGTGAGTAAAAGGCATATGGCAGAGTGTAGGACTTGGGGAAAAGGCCTTGTATTTCATATGAAACGTAAAAAATTGAGGTTGTTTATTTCTTTCCTACCTACTTCTTGTGTCCCCTACCTGACTGTTGTATGGAACAGGAGTGAGGGGCTTGTCTACAAAACTGTCAATGGAGAATTGAGTAAAGTTTGGGAAAGGAAGAAGCAACCCTTTCTTTAATCCAAAGTGTGACATTGTGGAGAATCAGAACTTGCATGGTCAGTAGGAGTCCCATGAGGCTAAAGCTTGAAAAACCAACCATATCAGTTGAGCTTCCTTATGAGCTGGAGAGCTGAGAATTTGAGACTACAGGCTTTAGAGGTAAATGGAAGTAAAGGTCTCTGTGTTGTTCATTGTATAGACACAACACGCAAGTGACAGAGTGACACTGAGACCCCACCCCCAAAGGCTTCTTGTACCCTACGTGGGTTCTGCATCAGATGTCCTGAGGTGATGGAGAAATGACACCTTGAGGGTCCGGGCAATCTACTGTCACCTGCAAGAAATGTAGATGGCTGCCTTGGTAATGCTTAGAAAGCTTTTCTCTTCCCTGCATGGAGATTCCTCTTCCTTCTATCTGCAGGAAGGCTAAACATTTTTCTCAGGAAACAGTTTGGGGTCTGAGAAAGTTTTTAGTTGAAGATTTAATAGTTTTATATCCCAACTTTTAGGAGATAGGCCTAGAAAATTCTGAGGACAGACATATGAACTATAATTTTTTTTCTCCAATTACGGATAATCACTTGACCTATATAGGGAGATTGTAAAATTAACTTCAGAGGAGGTACTAACACATTTTTTCCAGCCATAGTCAGAGGTGGGTAAATAATCTGATTTCATATCATCATACAACACTGGTTTTCATTCTCTTAAAATAGAGCCAGCAAGCATTGAGGAGTTGCCCATGCAGACTAATCAGGAGGGAAGGCTTGGGAAAAACCCTATGTCCTGGCACTCTTTTTGATTTTATCTTCTGAAGTTGTACTGACAGTCAGCTCCCTACGGAGTGGAGTGAGATTGTGAGGTACATTTCTGAGACAAGGCTGACCTTCGGATGCTTTCAAAATCGGCAGATAACTGAAGCTCGGGCCTTCTGTCAAGAGGTATAGGGCAGATATCTCAGTTCATCAGTGAGCTGAGTTTACTCAGACTGTAGTCAACCTTGGGCATTCCCTTTCTTAGTTCTCCCAGATTCCAACCCTTAGTACCACAAGGAAAAGAGTGGGATCATTTACCCACGCTTGGTAATACACATTTGTTCGCCAGGACATTTGTGGGAAGATGCTCATTTTGTGCAAGTCACAGGGAGGTTAGTGCAGGGTTTGGGTGCTTAGTATTTACAGAGCAGGTAGTTTTCAATGGAGCAAGCCTGGCACCCAGAACCGATGTACATAACTTAACTCTAAAAAGTTCAAGACCCTTCTTAGGTACCCCAGGATGCTAAAGCTTTGAATTTCTGCCCTCTCCCTGCCTGTAAGGGGATGCCCTAAACCAGGAAAGGACGGCTGCCAAACTGGAGCAGGTGTTTGTAATCTGGGTTTCAAAGACCACTATCCAAGGTAATAATTCCTGTCCATGTCACCTGGCTCGCTCTGTCTTTGCCTGAGAGAATCCGGGACTGAGGAAGAGTGTGAAGCATGATGGAAATCCCTGTAATTCCTACCCCAGGGAGATGCATAGCCTGCAAGTCCTGGACCCAGGAGGAATGGAGAGGAAGCCCCTGGCAGAGCCGCATCTGCTCGGTGCTTTCCGTGAGCAGCCCTGGGTACCAAGCTGGGAACCAGCCTTTGAAGATAGCCAGTGAGGACGGATGCCAGAGGGGAAGGTGCTTTCTCTTCATCAGGTACATCTACCTGCCCTTGTGAGACACTCACCTCACCATGAAAGGGACCTGTCACTTGAAAGATTCGGGTCACTGAGTAAAAAGCTCTGTGCTGCTTGTGAGTGAGAAGCTCTCCACAAAGGTCTCCTATGCCCAGGAGGGAGCTGCCCCTGAACTGAAAGACCCAAAGTGGAATAAAAAGTCAGACAGGCCTAGCCCAGCAGTGTCCTGGAAGAACAGCCTCCTCTCTGTCTGAGGGCGGCTCGTACCTACTGACCACCTCACAGTAACTGAAATTTGATGACAAAAGGCTATGGGGCTAAGGGCGACATAAATCATTGCAGGGGTTGTGATTCATGACTAGTTGTGTTTGTATAAAAGTATTTAGAAGTCTAGAACCATAAAAACTAAAACGCATACCCAAGAAATAGTGGAGGTCATCATCTTAATAAGGAAAGATGTTGATAATTTACTGCTGGGGAAAAAAGATCAAAAAATGGCCCCAGAGCTAGAGGTGCTCTGTCCTAAAAAATATTTTGAGGCAAAACTGCATATGTGTCTTCCAAAGTAAAGATATTATTGAAATACCCTGTTTAATGCAATTATATTTTGATGCCCAAGCAGTCAGTAACAATATTTAAAAAGAAAAAAAAATACTTTCTTTATAATCTTTGCAAATCCTGTGGAATTAGATTTCTTAAATTCATTATTTTTAAATAAAATGCATATGGTTTTAAAATTTTCTACACCTACTAGCTTTTATTTTTGTTTGAAGTAGATATGGGTTTGTGAACTCACTTATAGAAAAGACCAATCAGAAAATACTTTTTAAAATTTAGAATTCTTAGTATGCCTAGTTCACATTTTCCAGTAGGGGGCAGGAAAGTACTACCTAAAAAATCCAGAAATTATTTTATTTTTCTATACATTTGCAAGCCAATTAAGTTCCTGAATTGTGAAATGCTAAGCATGATAGGGAAGAGGATCTTCAAATCCATTAAATGTAATATATATATGCATATCAGAGGGCTATTAAGCATGATCTTTAACTGCTCAGTGAATCTCTCCAGGAGAAAGAGAAATGAATTGGGGAATTTGGGAAAGGCCAAGAGATATGGCACTTTGGCTAAAGTATCTTGTCAGCCCTTAGTAAACATATTAGTAGAACTCAGCCATGATGCTAACCACCATTGACAAACTCCCCACATCAACAACCCCAAAACCACAAAAAAAAAAAAAAAAAAGGAAAAAAAATACCCCAAACTCTGACCTGTTACAACGCTTGGTAGCTTGTAAGAATTTACTGCACTCGTGAACATGTGCATGGTCATTCTAGTGTCCCTGCCAGCCTGTGTTAGGGAGATCAAGGTCTCACTATCTATGTATGTCATTGATAATGACCTCATATACCCTGGCCAGTGCAACTGGCACAATCAATTATTCATAATTGATCTGAACTGTAAACTTTCTAGTTATGGTTCAAGCACTCTGAGATCATCTCTATAGTTCTTCCAACCTGGAATTTCCAAATCCAACCTGGAATTTGATCTGGGATCCTTTTTATGTTTCAAAGACCACTAATTCAAATGTATTTCCAGAGTTTCTTTTTTCTCTCCTATGTTCTTTATTTTGATGGAGTGCTTTTTCCCTGACTTTAGCTTTTATCCGAGAAATTACCTCTACAATAAAGTCAATTTACCACATGGTGCCTTTGATATAAATAAAAATTATGTATGTAGTAAAAAATAATGTTTGGAAATTCCTCAATTGGCATGTGCTTAAAGTATGGTGTTGGCAATCATTTTGGTAGACCGTCACACAGCTAAAAGGAAACAATGCCATTTGTCATAACCTTACCACCGTTTGTGAGTGTTTGTAATATCTATTAGCTACGTAAGTCAATAGTTTCCACATGAATAGGTTACATTCACTGGCTTACTTGAAAAACAGATGGCTATTTGGAAATAAACTGAGGGCCTTAGGGGAAGACGTTTAAGGTATAGTGACGTTAAGACTATGATGAAGTTGTCTGAATCAGGTAAGCAGCTTCCCAAGAGACAGTGTTATGTTTTATAATCTCTTCTTTGGGAATAAACTTGCTTTGTTTATAAGACACTGTATTTGGTATTATTTAGGCAGTCGATTAAAATTAAATGTTAAACTCAACTTCCTGTTAGAAGCAAATTTTAACTTTTAGTCTGTTTGTTTCATTTGTGATGGAAACTTAGAAGATCCAATTTAGGGAGAAAGTCCTTGTCACACTGCAGGGATGGTAAATATCCCTTCCCTCTTCAGCCGCTTCTATAGAACTTGCAAACACAGCCTCAGACAAAGCAAGAAGCAAGGGATTCCTTTATACGTGTTTGGGGGTTTATTGGATTTTTATGGAAACAATTCTCAACTTCTGTCATGTTTGCTTTCATTTTACTTCTAAGCATCTGTTTTGTTTTGTTTTTCTCTTTTCTAGACAAGATTTTGATCGGCCTTTAGTAAATCACCTGTACCAGGGTTATGTTAAAATGCTTCTGATCAGATATCAGTCAGTTTTTCTCCCTTATATTTATGATGCTTTTTCTTTCCACTTTAAAAAATAAGAAATATGAGTGGAGGGAAGAGACATGAGAACTGTTCAGTTTATTTTTGTTACAATACTGCGCAGATAAAGAGGTCAACTGCAGTGGTTTCCTCACAGAGGTCATCAGCCGATGGGAACTTATTTTTACTTGTCTGTAAGTTTGAATTAGTTTCTTTATTGAGATAAAAGAAAATGTCCTTAAAGCAACCCATAGATCACTTTTTCAGCCATGTTTCTTCATTTGGTCTTCATAGAGGACTTTCTACATCAAAATCAAACCAAACCTTAAAAAATATCCCCTGGTAGATGAGTGACGTTTTAAACACTCTAATAAGAAAGTACCATGAAAAATGATGGCATTATCCTCTTAATTGAAAAGTCTCCCACATACCTCATTTTATACAACATTTTAAAAATAGTTACCTTCATATTCATCTTTCTGGTTCATATTGTTGGAAACGGGAAAAAACTGTTGAATTTAGGAGAATGCCTTATATTTGTTTTGTTCCGCATTTTTTCATAGCATTCAGATCAAAAGATTTTTATGAGCTCAAGAAATTAAAGTCACATTGAGCCACAAATTTAATTTCCAGCTAAATGAACTTGACATGCTTCATTGTAAGGAAGCGTGCTGTCACGTGTGAATTCCTTCTGATCTGCGTGCTTCTGAAAAATGTGGTTGTATTCAGACCTACACTTTAAAAGTATATGTTTTCTCAAATGCAGACTTTATCTTGACACGGTATTTGCAAAATCTGAATGGTGTCACCTCTTTTGGAACGCTGGCTTGTAGAACCGAAGTCCTATAACTTCATGAGAACGAGTCTCACAGATGTCTGCAGGCTTCCCGAGGTACAGTGATGGAGAGATCAAGGACCCTTACTTGAGCAAGCTGCAGAAACTGCTGCTTCCACTCAGGACTGCCTCCTTATCCACACTGACTTTATTTTCTAAGAGGGTCAGTCACACATTCTGTAGTGTGAAAAAATGGAATCTACAACGACAAATTCTTTTAGGGGGCAATGTGAATTTCAGAGGCTGGAAGATTCCTGGGCTTGTTTGCAGTTAAGCAACTGGTTTCAATTGGTGTCTAAATCAGTAGACAGAGCTAGTCCACTATGTGCGTTCTCTAAGTGTGCCATTCTAATTGCATCTTCCCTGGCACTGTTCATTTTGGTATTTGTTCTAGAAAGGGTAATTCACTATTTATGGCATGCAGAACTCATTCATGTTTTCACTCCTCTGAATTTTTTAATCACCAAAAACATGTCTAACAGGGCAAAAATGTGCAACTGTCATACACATCACTTCGCAGTAGTTTAGTGACTATGACACCTCTTATAAAGAGTGTAAATATCAATAGTTTAGGCACCAGAAAATAAACCCTTAATTGGTCATGCACCCTACACGTCTGGGTGTAAAGGAAGCCCATTTTCAATGGTTTCTATTAATTTCTATGTGTTTATTTTGTATGTGTTTATTTTGGCTTGACCATATGTCTAGGAGAAAGACAAAGTCATCTGAGATGGTTTCTGCATGATGGTGTCTATTTCAGGCTTAAAAAACATGGGGCTTTTCTTTTGAGACCAAGACTTCTGTGCTTCTTGCCTTCTATAACAAGTGGTCAGCATTTAATGCAGCAAAGTTATTTTGGCGTTGTAGAATTTAAAACTATAAACTGAAAATTTCTCATTTTCTTTTAAAATCTATATTTTCAAAATCTTTCCATCTTGTCCTTTTCACGATAAAATGCCTAGAAATATTTTATTCACATTTTGGAGATGGTCTGCCCAGAGTTCCTCACGACTTATGGACAGTGCTACAAACTTTCTGAATAAAAGATAGGCAGAGGGAGATGGGCTCCTCAGCTTTAGCAAAAATCTCAAATAAGAGCAAAAGTGAAAAAAAAAGATTTAGTTTGGGATCACGTGGAGATAGGCCTAGAGAGAGAAGTAATGATAATTTATGAGAATTGTTATTTTCTTATTAACTTTGATTTGACTAGAAAAAGGAAGGTAGTCTGAAACCTAAAACAAAAAATCTTTCCAAGGAACTGGACTCATGGGACAGAACTAGGTTCAGGGACGACCACGTCATGTAGTTTCAGAGTTAGGATGAAGAGACATTTCAGCTCAGTAAAAAGAATGTTTATCTGTCCAATGAGCTTACTTGGGGGAGATAAAGTTTCTTGTTCCTGGAAGAACAGTTGATCACCTGGGAAACCTGTGTTAGAGGGCGCAAACATTAGCTGTGAGTTGTAATGCAACTCAAGGGCCCTTTTAACCATTACTGTCAAAGGCTCTGTGGGGGAAGAAGCAAAATCTTCTTTGAGGCTCAGGTATTTCCTGTGTCCTATTCCAAGGTGGTTAGAAAATATTTAGACAGCCTCCTAAATGATATTAACAACCAGGATGACATAATCTATAGCCGTTCCTGAAGAGGGAAGAAACTTTCCTTTTTCCCGCTCCTCAATTCTCCTTTTTCTCATTTCAAATTCTTCTCCTATAATTCTAAGAAGTCAGTATTATTTCTCACCAGGGACAAAATGGGTCAATCACTTCTCCAGGGGTGTCTCTGATTCATTAATGGCTGTGCTATAGTAGGAAAGTAATTAAAGTTGGAAAAAAAACCCCACAAAACCTACATCCCAAACCTGAGGAACACAGTTTTATGGAGAACCAACTCTGAGTTACTGAGATTTCCAGTGCTGCCAATCTGGCAGGTCTTCAACATTAAATTTTTAAAAATTTAAAAAGGGGAAAAATACCCAACCTGCCAAATATCACTATATTGTCAATAAAATCAAATGAACTGCTTTTTTGGACTATGGGCCCCCAAGGAGAAAAGCATGCTGATTACTTTAAAGTCATCACAAATTCTTGAAAAATGCTTTATTCCAGGTATTTTTCACTCTTTAAAAATTTTTATTAAGAATGATCAAGAATTTTCTATTAAAAAGTTGACCTTTGGGCTAAATTAATTATTAATATTTTAAACTAATATAGATTATGGCAACTTTGGAGTAGGATTTATTTTTTCCTAGCATGCCCAGAGGCCTAGTAAAAATGAATTGGAATGTTATATATACTAGTCCCATTTTATTGGAATAAAATTTTCCCTCTTCTGGATATTGATGTAGTATTCATATATTTTCCAAGAAGCATTTACAGAAAACTAAATCTGGAATGTTGATAACTAAAAAAAAATAAAAATAAAAATAAAAATTCAACTTTCATATGAAAAGGAAACAAAGTATGAATATCAGTGAAAAAGTTTAGGTACTATAAAAAGGCAATCCGAAATACAAGCTATCATCCAAAACATACAGAGCAGAAGGTGTTTCTAATGGGCATTTAATGAGGAATAAGTTGCTGAAACTTCAGTTATTGCAGTGTTGCTTGGAAGGAAATGAAAATGTGGGAGTTAAAGTAAAGTATCTTTTGATTAACTACAACTTCAAAATCAAATTAAAACCTGAAACTGATTATAAACAGAACGAACAAAATAACGAAGTCTAAAAGATCTTTGGGGCTTACGCATGAGCAGTGGTCACACGTGTCAAGTCCTTGAGAGGGGACCTGATGTCCCCCAGGCAAGGCTGGTAATGCCTGTGTCTTTCTCCAGGGGCACAGGGTGAATACCAAGCATACAAACTGTGAAGTTTGTGGGCTGCTTTGTAAATGATCACCTCTGAAGTTTGACGTGATGGTTCTCAAAGCAAATTATGTGGTTCCCAGTATACAAACTTTTCTTGCAGTACAATTTCATACAAAATTTATACTTACACGAGAGGTCTGACAATTCAGTTCATGAACTTGCCAGTGTGTGCTTACGTTGGTATCAATGTACCAACCACTTGGTGATGTTTCATAACGCTGGGATATCAGGGTCCCATGGTTGTATTCATGTCAAATGTGTGATGGTGTCTTGCAAAGTGGCGTTCATTATTATTGTTGTGTGTTTTGACGTAGCATCACTAGAATGCTGAAGCTTGAATTAGAGCAACAAACAAACATTAAATTTCTTGTTAAACTTGGCAAGAGTGGAAGCAAAATGAGGGACATGTTAGTTCAAGTTTAATAGGATAATAATGCTATAAAGAAAATGGCAGTGTACAAATGGAAGAAATGTTTTTCCAAGGGGAGAAAAAGCATCATTGATGAAGAGAGGTCAGAACAGCAGCAGCCAGGGATGAGCAGAACTGATGAAGATATTGCAAACATTACTCAAACTATGAACCAAAGTCATTGGCTGATTGTGAGAAGCATAGAAGACCAAGTAAACCTGGATAGAGAAACAGGGAAATCTTACCTGAAAATCTTGACATGAGAAAGTGTGTGCAAAAACAATGCTGAAGGAGCTCACCATTAAACAAAAGCAAAGGAGAGTTGAAGTTTGCCAAGACCTTTTGGGAGAGGCATGAGAATGTGTGGGCTGTCTTATCACTATTGATAAAACATGGCTGTGCCAGTATGACCCTAAAACAAAGCATCAAAGTGCACAATGAAAGTCAGCCAATTCTCCATGAAGAAAATTTCCATCAGTCCAAATGAAAAGTCAAAAAGATCTTGCTAACCTTTTTTGATATAAGAGGGATTGTTCATTATGAATTTGTATCAATTGGACAAACAGTTAACTGAGTTTACTGTTTGGTAGTGATGAAAAGGCTGCATAAAAATGTTAGACATGAAAACGTTAGATGTGAAATCTTCACTGACTCATGGCTCTTGCATCACAACAATGCACCAGCTCACATGGCACTGTCTGTGGAGGAGTTTTTAGACATTAAATAAATAACTGTACTGGAAGTTACTGACAGTAATTTATTAAAGCTGACAGTTGTCTATTAAAGGGGTTTGTACTATGCCAAGTGCTGTCTCTACGTGAGTTCATTAGTTCTATCGCCTACCCAGTGGAATTTATTATCTTATTTTGCAGCTAGAAAACCTAAACAACCTCCAACGTTCAACTCTAAATAATTCCTACTTACCTTATATGGCTTCTAGTGATAAAGGAAATATTGAAAGCAAGACATTTTGATGACATTCAGGACATCACGGGTAATATGATGATAGCTTTGATGGTCATTCCAGATAAAGAGTTCAAAATTTCTCTGAAAGCGTGGAATAGGCACCCAAGGGGAGTATTTCAAAGGTGAGCATAGTGATATTTAACAGTGAGGTATGTAGCACTTTTTCTAGGATGAATTCATAAACTTAATTGTGAGACACCATATGTTTACATTATATTAGAGACATTGAAATAGCAATATCTTTGAATGTGCATAGAATCATCAATTCGTTTCTCACTAATTTTAAGTAGTAAGCTCTGTTGGTACAAAATCAAGATGAAGACCCACCTGTGGGTGTTGAAAGCCACATAAAGGTGGACAACAAAGGAATGTGAGCATCTGGACAGATTGTTCATCAATAATTTCTAGACTAATCACATACAATCATCTATTGATTCATTCACTTAGTCACCCAAAGACTGGTCTCAGACATCACAAATGAGTCCACACAGAAGTTATACTTGAAATTGTTTAGAGAAGTGATTTAGCACTTATCCTGAACCTGGGATTGTCAGATTAAGAGAAGGCATCATTATACAGAGAGCCCAAATGGAGTGAGCATCAGGGGACTCCTAGTCAATAAAAAACTCCTGGGGAACATGAACAATTTGTGTGGAGCAGCTTAATATTATAATTTTGGATTGAGGTATTGGGAAGTTTCAAAATAGAAGGGAAAAAAACAATTTCAAATACAAGGAGAGGCGAATACTGCAGAAGTAAATGTTATTAACTATTCATATAGGAAAGAAGAATGGTGTCACTGGAAGGAGCTGAGCATCAGTTTCAGAAAGTCAAGGACTGGGGTTCACATTTTAACCAGGAAGATCTGTGTGAATTTGGCTGTATTAATCAATCACTCTGCTCCTCCCATGTCTATTCTGTGACATGCAGCAAGAATATAGGTCAAACATGATAACTGTGAACATTAAAAATTAGAGACACAGGAATACAGGGATAGGGGAAAGGGAGGGGAGAGGTGGGGGGAGGATGGGTAGAGGGAGGGCAATTAGTGGGAACACACCTACGGTGCATCTTAGCAGGGTACTGGCGAAACTTATTAAAGGTAGAGTATTAATGTCTTTATATAGTG